>JASAND010028439.1:0-132889 GCA_030248195.1 Trissonchulus latispiculum | reverse complement strand
GACAGTCAAGGTACCCAACCGCCATCCTATTCTTGCACGGTTTTTCGCAGAATAGGCCAGTGTCAAGGGAGCCAACCGCCATCCTATTCCTGCTCGGAAATATAGCACAATAGAAATATTTTCACAAGTCTTATGGTCTATTTCCTATTTCTGTTTGCACCAAACTGTCATGTTTCGTTTATTTCTAACTTAGGCCTAAGATTAAAATAGGAAATAGGAAATAGACTAACGACGGCCAGTTTTCTTACGCCCTATAGTCTATTTCCTATTTTCCATTTACTCAAACTATGCTAAATTGAATTAGTCGCGCTTACACTATGAACCTAGAATAGGATATAGGAAATAGACTTACGCTTGTCTATTTACTTCAAAGAATGCCGCTAGCCAATCACGATGCAAGCAGCAGATCGTTGGCTTGATTTTGCCCTAGCTATGCAATTCCCAATTTTAACTCCAATTCCAACTAAACTGAAATGTTATTAATATGCAAAACTAAGTAGTTTGTTTTTGAAGAAAGATACTGCCAGGCGAAAATTAGGTAATTAAATAAATATGATTAATTGGAGCCCCCGATGATGGACTAAATTGTCGGATTTATGAAGTATATAATTTTAAAATAAAAAATTTATTAAAATAATTTAGCAGGTTGGTGGGATAGGTGAATAAATTTGCAAAATAAATAATTGAACAAAGATACTGCCAGGCTAAAATTAGGAAATTAAATAATCAAATTAATTGGATCCTCCGAAAATGCCTGTAAACAACTAAGTTCTGACTTCCTGTTAAATTTTAAAATAAAAGAATTATTAAAACAATTTAACAGGGTGGTGGGATAAAATTAGACATGGGGGAGAAAAATCTCCGTATTCATGTGTATTGTATTTCTCTATTATTAATGATGTATTTCTCCAACCAACAGAATCTCTCAAAATTATCTTTCTTTGTTTTCTGACGTCCTATATACAGTTGGCCATCAAGGATCTCTTTAACTTTATCCCCCCAACTAGTTTAGGGGGATAAAGTTAAATTGGGGTCAGCAATCAAAATTTGTGTAAAAGGGAAGCAATGTGTACTTGGCGTCCTTTTAGTAGTCATTAGAAGTTGTTCCATCAGAAGATGAACACAATTTGAATAAAGTTATTTCGTTTCGTTAGCTCAGTATATATAAGCTTACATGTTAAGCTTACAAGTTTAGCCTATATTGAGCTAACGAAAAGCTGAATTGAAAAACGGATGTCAGATTCATGATCAGCGCCACCAAAAACCCCTGTATGCAAGTTTTCAGAAATGTTTTTTCAAAAAATTATTCGTTTCCCCTAGGTCCCCCCTTACCAAACTAAAATTTAAAATGTTAAAATTTTTTTAAAATTTAAAATTTTTTAATTCATCAGGCTCCAGTATGAAGCCATACAATAAATAATACAATAAAACACAATGTGACACTGAATTAGTGCTTTTAGGCAGGTTTTAATTCCGGGGGGGATAAAGTTTAATTGGGGTTCTGGGGTGGGGATAAAGTTAAATTAGTCCGCCATCAAAATTGTCTTATTTATAATTTAATTTTTAAAATAAAAGAATTGGAATAAGTTAACGGGAGGTGAGGTAGAAGTAGACACGGGGGAATAAAAATCTCCCTTTGTCTAATCTTCTCAACCTGAATTGGTTATCCAAATGATCCCAGATTTCATCCAATTAATGCACATATTTGTTCAACATTTGTGAACATTATGTCAGAGATTTTTCTGTTTCTTTCGTTCATATAGATGACATTTATTTTTTGTTTGAACTGAGTCCAATTGCAATGACAAGGACAATGACAACTACCCTGACGCGAGAAGAGTGAATCGTCCAAATTTTGCAACTTCGCATTGAGTTTTCTCGCAGCTGGAAAGTCTTTAGCCTTAACTTCTTTGATTTGATATGTTGGTCAGAGATGAAACGGAGTCACAATTTTCCGACCCGGCGACCCGAACGGCCTCTAATCCGTCGGTCCAGTATCTTTCAAATGTCAAAACTAAGACAATAGTTTACAGCCAATCAATCAGATATGTGTTGGAATGCATCCAAAGCTTGAGCTACATTAGTACATTGGTTAAGTTTTCTAAAGCTAGCATCAAGTAAAGTAATCGAAACAAATTGAGGTTGGGGATTGTTTACTTGATCTAATTATATAAATCCGGCAGTTTCATTCAGTGTGGCTCCCTGTTAAAATTAATGCTTATTCCTAGGATCTAGGCAACGTTCCAAAATTTGAGGATATGTACGATATGTACCTTTAGAGTACGGTACGGTATACCTAAAAATTAAAAAGCTCTAGTTACCGAAATTTTAATGCGGTTGAACCTACAGGGTTTTTTTTGCGTCCAGATGTGCGTCTGGACGCAAAGTTTCTTATCTGGACGCAATGAAATTTTAGCGGGACGCAAGCTAGACGCAACATTATTTCGGGAGAAAATTCACTTTTGTAAGAGTAAAAACTTTAAATGTTTCCAGTACCAATTTTTCCGTTTTTTCCAAAAATTTCTTCGGGTCCTGGGGGCTCCGCCCCCAGACCCCCGCTGTTTCCCACTTTGTCATGGAATGCCAAGGTGCAAGGTCATGTCTCAATGTTACTCAATGTTATTTGTTAAGTTGTTGTCCACCTGCATCCATACATATCAGATCTTTTCGAAGTCATGAATTTCACGTCAATAAATACATAGAGATTACTAGGTGCATTTATATACATTTATATACATTTATACATTTATATTGTTCTCATTCAGCAGGTCAGGCAGGATCAAGATTAGTACTAAAGTAAAACCCCGAAATTAACAAAATTTGTAACTGTAGCAGAAGCAGAATATCCAAATTTTTTGGTTCTTCTAAAAAAACGTACACAAATGGCAACTTAAAATAATGCAAGATTACCATTTTTCTGAAATTTTCAAATACAAAAGACGTAATGTACGAGCAATTCACTATCAATTTATTGTAACTAACGTTAATAGTATTTACAAATGCTTCACTGTTTTGCAGTTGAATAACGCTGCACGGAGCATACACGCTTCTCTATTGACTTTATACTGACGTTATTCAAAATTCAACAATTCACAGATGCAATTAACACAAAAAATGCATTAGCGTTAGGAGCTTTAGTTAGAATAGATGTAATAGTTGCCAAATAATCTTTTTAAACATTTCCACAAAGGATTTAATGCGTAATTTCGAAAAATCTCCAACTTCTGGGGGCTCCGCCCCAGACCCCCCCGGTGCTCATTTGCAATAATCCTGCTATTAAGGATCACCAGTTGTCAAAGTTTGCGAAACCTAATGTATGTTTTAATGTTTGCTACCTTTCTTCTCAATGATATTCCTAAATATTTCATAAATTTTCAATACTTTAATTAGTTTAGTTTAACTAACATTGAAATATCGGAATAATGTGTGTCAATTATATATATATATATATATATATATATATATATATATCGAAAATTACTAAGTTCTGCAACAGACGCCAAATAAAATCTTTTTAAACATTTCCATTACGGATTATTCTGTAATTTCAAAAAATTCTTCAACTTCTGGGGGGGCTCCGCCCCCCAGACCCCCCGTCGTGTATGTTGGACGCATCTATATTCTTGGTAGGTAATCGTGTAATCGTGCATTACCGTTAAGCAGCATCAGCTTTCTAAATAGTCTAAATAGCTTTGCACTAAAGAAATTATCGAAATTTTTATAAATATAACAATTTTTGCACTAAAAAACACGCTAAAACAAGATTTCTGCCTGGACGCAAAATTTCTTAACGGGACGCAACTTAAATTTAGCGGGACGCAAGGTTGACGCAAATCCGAAAACAAAAAAAAAACCCTGTTGAACCAACAAATTAAATATAGGCTGGCGCAGCAGAAGCAAACTAGAAAAAATGCATTGTCAATTAATTACTTTTTCGCCTGGCAGTATCTTTCTTCACAAATAAATTATTTATTTTGCAAATTTATTCACCTATCCCACCAACTGCCAAATTATTTTAATAAATTTTTTATTTTAAAATTACTTCATAAATCCGACAATTTAGTTCATCATCGGGGGCTCCAATTAATCATATTTATTTAATTACCTAATTTTCGCCTGGCAGTATCTTTCTTCAAAAACAAACTATTTAGTTTTGCATATTAATAACATCTCAGTTTAGTTGGAATTGGAGTTAAAATTGGGAATTGCATAGCTAGGGCAAAATCAAGCCAACGATCTGCTGCTTGCATCGTGATTGGCTAGCGGCATTCTTTGAAGTAAATAGACAAGCGTAAGTCTATTTCCTATATCCTATTCTAGGTTCATAGTGTAAGCGCGACTAATTCAATTTAGCATAGTTTGAGTAAATGGAAAATAGGAAATAGACTATAGGGCGTAAGAAAACTGGCAGTCGTTAGTCTATTTCCTATTTCCTATTTTAATCTTAGGCCTAAGTTAGAAATAAACGAAACATGACAGTTTGGTGCAAACAGAAATAGGAAATAGACCATAAGACTTGTGAAAATATTTCTATTGTGCTATATTTCCGAGCAGGAATAGGATGGCGGTTGGCTCCCTTGACACTGGCCTATTCTGCGAAAAACCGTGCAAGAATAGGATGGCGGTTGGGTACCTTGACAGTGTTGGAGAAAATTTTCAAAATCACTGTTTCGCAAATTCCGGGAATTATGTGCATTTTCAAGAGTTGATTCTATTAGCAAAGTTGTTCAGCTCGATAAGAGCTTTCGAATGATACCCATCTTGGGGGTATTAGAGAAAATTTTCAATATCCGGAAATTTCGAAAACCCGGAATTTCGGGAATTGGGTGCATTTTCGTGAAAAACTTGTAAAAGCAAAAATATGCTGCGGGACCAGCTCTATTCGATTGCGGAAGCAAATTTTTGATTGCGATAAAAATTGGGCTAAAAACTAAACAAATTAGATTTTTCGTGAATGAAACCCGGAATTTTTCGAAATCTTGGGTTCCTGAGGTTTCTAAAAATATATACATTGTTGGGGTTTACTCCATAGGTTGATCTGCTATAAACGGTCGAAGTTTGTACACACATTTTTTGGTCGTACTATAGTTTTCGTTTGATTACAAAATTGTCTGTATGCCATGTGTTACCAGTTACCAGCCACTTCAATCAGCGGTGTTTGATACCGGAAAGGACGGACAGACAGAGCGGACGCGGAGTGGATGTCGAACATTTAGATGTGTTTGTGGCTGGTCAAAAATTTGAATGGAGGGGGTTTTTTAATGTGTGGATTGTTTCTGGGCACATATTGTAATGGTTGACGGTGCAAATCAAGATGAAATGTTATGAAGCTTTCCAAAATAAGTTCTTTTACCATTCTAACACCCTCCACGCAATTCCGCTTCAAAAATTGAACGTCTCCGTTCAGGGTCGTTTTTGCCTATTCTTGACACTTAGGGTCTTTTCAAGAAAGGATAGAGTAGAGTAGAGTAGAGTAGAGTAGAGTAGAGTAGAGTAGAGTAGAGTAGAGTAGAGTAGAGTAGAGTAAAGTTAAAACAAACTGTTGTAACTCGTTTTAACTTCACTCAAGCTTGATTTCCACTCTTTTAACTCCTTCATGAAAAGGTTTGAGTTAACTTTAACTCTACTCTATCCTTTCTTGAAAAGGCCCTTAGACAGTAGCTGAATAGCTGCGATTATATTCATTCGAAAGCACTTGTTGAGCTCCACATTTTTGCTTTTTGAAGCACCTTTCTAGCTTTTCGCTATCGTGAGATATAACCGACTTTCTTATTTTGGCGTTGAAAACTTGTCATTTTTACAGAAATCAAATAATCCGCCATTTCTTGGGCTACGCAAGCCGTAAAATTAAACTAAGGGTGTCAATTTGAAGGTCTCGTCGAGGCCAATTATGCGTGGCGTTGTAATCTTCTAAATGCTATCCCGTATGCTGCTATCATAAAAATGTGGCTTTTGCAAAGAACATGACAAAAATTTTTCCAGCGATTTTGGAGTATTTAGTATGCAAGCTAGAGGGTTGCCTGCCACTTACTAGACATGTTTTACACAAAATACCCAGGGACCCTTTTTTAATTGCGCCGATTGCTGCTTCCTAGCTAAAGTGGTCGCTTGGCAAAATTGGGAAATGTAGGCAAATTCCAGGTTGCGCATACATTTTAGTTAACTTCTTTATAACGAAGAGCGGTTTCATAATAATTAAAAAAGGCCCCCCAGCTATTTAAAGTGGAATCGAATGATATGGCTGACGCCTCACGAAAAAATCAACTTTAGCCTGCAAAAAATCTGGAAGATTAAATTACTTCGAAAATGCAGTAAAATAAATTCCGAGAACTAAAGTTTGGTTCACTGTATTCATTAGAATGAGAAAATGTATCCACAGTTTTTGAGGTAGTAAAGGTTCGTTGCTGGGATCCATTGCTGAAGCTCAAGGGTGTTACATCAGCAACTTGCGCTTCAAAAACGAAATGCAATTGCACTTTATCTTGGTTTTTTATTTATTAAGCTGACAGTAAATCATCTATAGAGTAATACAACTAATAATACGAGAGATAAAAACTGAACACATTCTTTCATTCAACCATTCAATCTTTCGCTAGTAGGATATTTGTAAAACTATTTGGAAAATCTGCGATAACATTTTACAAAGACCTTAACCATACGCAGAGACTGAAAGGGTCTAGGGATGGGCAGCGGTGCGGTTTTACCGCAGTTACCGCGGCGGTAACCGCAGAGTTGCGGTATGCGGTAACGCTGGAAAAACCGCGCGGTTATTGCGGTTACCGCCGATTCTGATAACCGCGGGACAGCCGCGATTTTTATTTGATTTTTTGCTCGAAAAACGCAAATGTACTTTTATTTTCTATATGATTTTCGCTCCAAAATGCAAATGTCACCGAAATATTTTACATTGGTCCGGAATTTTTACAAAATTCTGGCTCCTTTTGCTACTTTGCTACCGTGGCGACTAGCAATTGCACAGTCATTGCAATCAGTAGCACAAAATCATACTTGTTAAACAAGATTTTAATTTTACTATTTCATTTATTATTTCACTCTTGTGCCTGCCCAGTCGGAAGTTGTAAGTTGTGAAATGAATAAAGTAATCAAACCTTTCGTAATTTAGTATTTTGAATTTTAAATCAAAGAAATTTTGAAAGCTTGTCCGACGAGTTGTAAGTACTTAACCGGTCAAGGTAGGTATTCTGTAAAGGCTTTCATAAATTATATCGCGGTTTGATTTTAAAAAAGAGATCGGAGAATCTCTAGGAATGATTTTCTGGAACCAGAATTTGCTACACTTATATATGCAGACTGAAAACATTAAAGTGCAATCATGACCAATTTTACTTCTGGTTCAGCATTTCATATATATTTTATTTCATTTATAAATTTAAACAAATAAACTCCTCTTAAACAAAGAGCTGCAACAAACAGCCTTACCAAACTGCAGCTCAACTTAACCAAAATTTCTAATTTTTCCCAGATCATAGGTGCAATTTTGTTCGGTTGTGGGAATAAAATAATACTGTAAGCAGGAAACAACAACACGGTAATCCAACGACACCAAAACACTGCAGCCGCCGATATATTTTTATTTTAACAGCAGTAAGCTGAAAAAATGTGGAAGATACCGCGTTTTTAGAACAATTAATATATTGACTGCGGTGACCGCGCTTTTATTTAACCGCGGTTACCGCAAAAAATGAGCGGTAGAAACCGCGGTTAACCGCGCGGTAACCGCGCCAAAAAAGCGCGGTATGCGGTAATGAATATTTGCTACCGCGCCCATCCCTATTTAATACGCACAGACTTAAATGGCATTTCAGTCCTAGCACGAACTGAAACCTGTTTCAGTCCTAACGAGAAGGAAAAACTTCAAACTGGAGGAAACTGGAGAAACAGGAGAATACTGTTTCAGACGTTTCTAGTTTCTGTTTCAGTTTTAGTTCTAGAATTAGGATGGTTTCAGTTTCAGTTCACTGTCGATTATAGTTTCAGTCGGACAGCCTAAATGTTTTCAGTTTCAGTTTTAGTCCTTTTTCCAAAATTCAGCCGCGTCAGTGACTGAAACTGAAACATGTAGAGACTGAAACATAGTTTCAGTTTCAGTGACTTAAACATCACGTGAATGACTACACGTGACTGGTTATGGTCATCCTCCTTTCCTTAAACTGATCTAATTTACAACCGACGTTCATTGCTTACGTCACATAATATATCTTCTATATCTAGTCTTCTTCAGCACAATATGACTTGTTTGTGCCCATTCCCTTAAATTTTTAGTGATAATATAATATAATAATATAATAATATAATATAATATATAGGTTTGCTTGTATACATTAAATTGTGAATTTAGCGTTGCTTTTGCAATTTTTATCAAGCTTGCGAATTAATGTTTTTAACCCCCACATTTTATCAACATGCAGTTCATGCGAGTTACTTTTTTATCTGTTTATCGTTCAACGGTACACTCGAGTTAAATAAACGGCTTAACTCTTTTTAAGCAGTGTACGATAAAGGGTTGAGTTTGATTCTAAATTTTTTAACTCGCTGTGTGAAGAGGGCCTGCTATAGTATTAAGCTTTTGAACATTTTAATGTACGTGCTTGAATATACAGTGAAATTTGATAATGACAACGCAGAGTTGGAAGTGGGTAGCGGGTACCCACGGGTACCCGCGGGTAATAGAAATTTTGCTACCCACAGTCTACCCGCGCGGGTAGTTGCGGGTATCTCTTGTTGATGTAGTCACTAAAATTCAAGGAATTTTATTGAAAAATGTTCGAAAAAATAGGCTTCATGTTTGGTGATTTAAAAAAATCGCTGATTTTCGCTGAGTGTCCTTCTTCACGATTATTAATCTCAGTTAAAATGAGTGTTTGACTAAACTTGTTCTATTAGGTTATATCCAGAAAAGCAATCATAAGTCTTTTCTCTTTTTTGTAGAGCTTTCTGCTTGTATTTCTCGCTTTCAGTAAGCAGACGTACTAAATAGCTCAGCATACAGACTGCTGTTCGTGCCGTTTTGCAAAATTTAAATGCCTTGATTGTATGTGTTCCTTTAGTGAATCTGAATGGTACATAAGGTCAACCATTGTTCGAAACTGGAAATGTTTGCTCAAGAAATTCTTCAACTCGAAACTGGGAATGTTTGCTCAAAAAATTTGACAAACCAATATTATATAGGTAGGTATTCTAGAAAAATCCTGATGACTAAACTATTATCATAATCCGTTAGGTAGTAACAAACAGTATTTTAGTAGGGGACTTATATATAATTTCGCTTTGTTTTTATTATTCAGAACGTAATAGCTCGTGGTCATTTTGGAATCATTCCGAAATCCGCAAACATCCGCAAAGCTCAACCGTTAAAATCCTCTTTTTTAATTCAATCTTCTAATCAACGTTCATAGGTGGACAAGGAAGAATTACCCATCCTCTCTGCAAATTCCTACAGAAGGGTTATCAAAATTGCTCTCACAGGCGGTAAAAAATTTGGCTACAAGGAGCATGAAAATTGCTCAAAGAAAGAATTCAGACTCACATTTCTGACGATTATCCGGCTTCACCTGATCTTTTTACTAAAAACTCGTCTACGCAATGGTATTTTTATTAAAAATCGCTAAAAAATTAAATTTGTAGTTATAATTTAGAAAAATTGGTGAAAATAGTGGAATTTTATTTTAACGTCGCTAAACGTATCCAATCTGTCCTCTACCCGGCCAAATGCGCTTTCGACAGCCGAACAATACATAATTTTTAGCAAATTCAAAACCTGTTGTTGTTGGACCAACATTAATTTTTAGTCGAGATGCACCGAGGCCGGGACCTGAAAATTGGAAGTCTAAATAGGAGAATATTCCTAAAAATTCCGATTTTGGTATTACTTCAAGTATAGGCAAAACTACTATTATTGTTTCCATTTCCATTCAAACTGGTGAGAGTTATAATGATCGATCTGCACCAGTTTAATTTAATTTTGACTTTAAAACTTCCAAAATTTCGGCTAAAAATTTTCAAAAAATTACAAATGTTTAGTCCCGGCAGGCACCGGTGCTTAACCACCGAGGCTGGCATCGGTCCCCAAGCCCTGGTGCACCCCTAATGTATAGTAGTTTAAATTTTTAAACTTTTTGAAAAAGTTTTGGTACTTTTTTGAAAACTTCAGCAATTTGGGTGAATTTCCATATTTCGGGAACACAACTCAATACTGTTAGGTAAAGTATGTGGGTTAGAAATTTTAATTAAATAAAAGTTTATTTTACACTATTGGCATTTTTAATAAATTTAATGGCATAGTAATCATATAGCATTCAAAAAATTTTGCGGGTACCTCGCGGGTATCAGTTGGCTGCGGGCCGCGGGCCGCGGGGCGGGGCGGGGCGGGTACCAGCTTGCGAGTAGCGGGGCGGGGCGGGTCGCCAAAAAGGTACCCGCTTCCAACTCTGTGAGAGCGAAGAGAATCAGAAGTCAAGAACCTGATGATACCCTCTGTCCTAAAGCCTATACGGTGGATTTGGTAAGAAAACGAAAAAATTTTGTAAGCAAGCAACGGCTTTCAAGATTGCTGAAAACGTTACGCACAGGTGCTTACACCCACTGAGTAGAAAGCTTCTGAACTTCAGAACAGAAAAAATTTCTGTTTCAAATTTGGTAGAGAGCTAGCTAGGTTTGAGTTAAGTTGGCAACTAGGTATGCTGGAACCATATTGCCGGGTTACCGGGACAGATCAGTTCAGTGTCTCATAGGGTCGAGAGCCGCTTTCGATCACATTATTCTTAAAAAGTGGTTTGCTTTCATGCTTCTCGTTTCGGTTTCGGCAACATAATTGTCACCAAGTCACGCCGGGTCACAGGCAAAAGATAACTGACTTAAGTCAATCGGAGTTTCATGCAGGTTGATTGCTTTTGATTACTCTAGACTATATCTGAAGTGAAATCTGTTCTGAACTGTAATAAATCTATTTCCACAATTTCTGCGAAATATTTATTTTGACACTCAAAACATTTACATCAGTAAACAACTTGCGATTAATACTACAATAAAATGTTTGTTTTTAGGGAGACTATCGAGAATAGGAAACATACGTTTATTATAACAATACCAAAGACATATGTGACCTCAATTGAGTTTTGAAGTTGCATATGTTGTGTCTTCACTCCAGCTGTGATGCGAGGTTTATCTCCACTTGACTTCACGAGGCACAGAAGCTGGATAAAGTGTTCAAACTAATTCTGTGAAATATCTCTGCCTCTTAACTCCTATATCGAGTACCAGACTGGTTCATGCGAAGATGTTCATGTCTGCAGTGATCACTACGGATGCCAAAGCCATGATTGCATTCAGGGAGCTACAGGATCAGCAAAACCCATCGACTTTACTTTATCTACTGGGTTAAACAATCGTTGGCTCTCTTCGTACACCATCCAAACCCGTTCTGGAGTCAGGTGACGAATCCGAGCTTTGAATGTTACAAAAATTTACATTACCTGGTTTAAGATTTTTGAGACCTGGATTGTGGGTTTCACGAATATCAAAATAAGCAGTAGAATTCCTCTCCATTGGAATTTTCTGGCTAACCGTATTACGCAGTGAAACGAAAACTCAAATAGGAACAAAATGTCTATCCATAGCTAAAATACAAATAGATTCATTACTTTTTTCTGGACTTTGTTGTATATGATCCAAACTGTATTATCGGATCAAGCAAACCCCAAGAAATCTGTAAACTTCAACTGCTGATTCCTATCGACTGGAACAAGATTACAGATTAGTCAGCAGATCATTACTAAGTTGCAGACTTGTCGCTACTGATGCTGTAAGCAATTTTGCGGTTGCTTTTAGGTATAAAATAGGATATGGCAAACGCCAGCAAAAATTGCTGTTTTGGCTAGCTAAACTGTAGAATAAAATTTTACAGCTATAAGCTACAACAAATTGGTCTAACATATCAAGAAATACGTGTCTTTGTTTCCAAAGCTGTGCAGTCTAGTCTGTAATGTTGATCCAGCCGCAGGCAATAAACAGTTGAACTTTAGAAATTTTTGTAACGGGGGGATTCGTTTGATATCTTCCTGTTGTTGTTGTTGTTGTTGTTGTTGTTCCTGGATCATCTGGTTAGGAACCAATACGATGGAGCGGGCTAGAGCCGCCCCACACCCCGAAGGAAGTCCACCACTGATACTGGGGCCTCCGTAAGGATCGAGAGGGATGGGTTTATCCCCAGGTGCCTGACCCGGGAGGGAGTGTGCGCAGGACAGTCGAGTATTAGGTGCTGGAGGTCTTCACATTCATGCCCGCAGTCCGGACATCTGGGACTGTCCGCCATTCCAATTCTATGGCGGAACGCTCCAAGGATAGTGCAGTGCCCGTTGCTTCGTAACTGGGCCAGCACAGTTCGTTCCTGTTTGGACAGGCCGCTTTCCAGGGAGGGGTTGGGTACAGATCCGTTGGCGTAGATGCCGAGAGGGTCGGAATTCAGGCGCTCCTGTCTGGTTATTTCTCTGAAATGCCGTTTGATCACGGCCTTGGCAGTCGCATAGTCAACGCAGGCCTCTTGCTGGTCCAGATTTCGGGATGCGGCCTTTGCGGCTTCATCAGCCGCCTCGTTTCCGGCTACACCGATATGGGCAGGGATCCACTGGAAGGTTATATGGCAACCCAGGCTGGAAAGTTCCACCAGTTTTCCCCAGATATTATCCAGCAATGCCGAGCCACCGCAGAGGTTTGCGGTCGACAATTTGGCAATGCTGGATTGGGAGTCTGTGCAGATCCGGATCTCCTTCCAGTTGGGATGGCGGTTCCGGAGAGCCCAGGCTAAGCCTGCATCAATAGCTACGAGTTCGGCCTTGTAGCTAGAGCAGACACGTCCGGCAGGGCTCAGGATACGGTCTAGTTCTTCACCACTCGGCGCCGTGACTACAGCTGAGGATCCACCGTTGTAGGTACCGGATTCTGCTGAGCCATCAGTCCATATTATAGTGTCGGCCGGCGGAAGACGATTAAGTGTCTCCTCCACCTGTAGGCGGACAGTTTCCGGGCTAGCGTTTCTGGGGGTGAGGGTCCTCAGCGTAGAGTAGAAGGTGGCGTTGGCGGCTGTCCAAGGCGGGTGGCTAGGCAGTTTCAGATTTTCTCGTTGGCACATATTCAGACCAGTCACTTCGCTGGTATTGCTTCCGATCAGACGCCAGGATTTCTGGGATTTCAGCCTCTGTTGTACTTGAGCCTCCGCGGAGGCCCGCCTGGGGTTATTTTCTGTCAGCCGGAGAGATTTTTCATAGGCACAGGCAGACAGTTCCTCTGCTCGCAGTCGAAGCGGTGGCAGATTTGCTTCGGTTCTGACCAGATCGGCGGGTGATCCAGCATAGCATCCGGTAATTACCCTGGCCGCCGAGTTTTGGATGGTTTCTAGCTTAGCCACAGTGCTATCCGACGCAGAGGGATACCAGGCAGGCAGAGCATATTCGATAATTGATCTGATGTAGGCAATGTACATCAGGCGGAGGTCATCTTTGGAGGGGCCCCACGATCTGCCCGCTACTGCGCTGAGTGTGGCAATTCTTTTCCGGCAGCGGGTTTTCAGATTCTTGACGTGAGGGGCAAATGACAAATTCCAGTCCAGCGTTACCCCCAGGAATGATGGATTCGGATCGTAGGGGACTGGACTACCACAGATGGAGAGGCTGGGCTGATGGTTGGCTTGTTTGTTGTGGGTAGAGAAAATGCAGCATTGACATTTTTCAACGTTTATGACTGCTTCATTTTCTCTCGCCCATGCTGTGATGGAGTCCAGGGCTTCCTGAACTTTCGCTTCAGCTGTCCTGATGTCTGGATCGGAGCACCATACCGCCACGTCGTCTGCATAGATGCTGCCTTCGACTTCCTCAGGGAGCTGCCGTAGTATGTCGTCGATGAACACGAGGAAGAGAAGTGGAGACAGGACAGAGCCCTGGGGGACACCTTGATGGAAGATTCTAGGCATACTGAATGACTGATTCACGCGGACCCGGCCTTTTCTGTGGGTGAGGAAGGACTTGATCCATTTCACCATCAGCTGAGGTGAAATACAGTAGAATTGATATCTTCCTCATCCACTTCATTAAGAAGCAACCACCAAACTGTAGCTTGAACTTTTTCAATCCCAATCATCATATTAATATATGTCTTCCTTCTAACATCACTGTCCCCCCCCATTAGTTGAAATAATTTGAAGAATCTACAGCACTCACTTTTCTGCCATTGCGGGAGCATCGTTTCAACTAAAAACTAGAAGTTCATTAACACAAGACGTTTGCTTAGTATGGTAATATTAGACTGTAAATGTGTTAAATATGTATATACAAGTGCCCATAAAAACAAGATAGAACACTTTGCCACTTTAACTGAAATTCCCTTTAGTTTTAGTAAAATTAAATTTAAAGATATTTTCCTGCAATGGACAGTGAATGATGTTATTATGAAATCGGAACGGCTTTTCATTTAAAGATAATCTTGCTTGATGAGGCAATGTCTGCAATAAATAACTTATAATGGAAATGCAGGTGCTGACTTTAGACATGCACTTTTGGCAATTTGAAGTCTCGATAGTAAGGTTGATCAAAAATAATATTTTAAAAAAGTTTAGCAAGTAGGTTCCTAAAAACATTTTAGTTACCGTTATGGAAGCTTAATATAATAATTATTTTATATTTTGGAAACAAATGTCATTAGTCATTTTGGATATATAAGTCCAAAAGTAACAAACTTCAGGCTCAGATGTTGTGCGAAGCTTTCAGAGTGCGGTCCCTTTGTTAAAGTATGACTTAGACTGTCCTAAGGGATTATTTCCAATCCATTGGAAATTTGGACAGCAGCCTAAGACATAGAGACCAATTCAGAAAAGAGTTGACCTGACAAATACAAATTGTGATAACAATATATACCTATTGATTAAGAACAAGAGAGTGTGTCTTTTTAAATGGGAGAACTTTATATGCAAACTTAGACTCCTGAGTGTCACCCACCGTTTGTGTCCGTGCCTTCAACTTCGGGTTTTATCATTGTAGTGACTTGACCAGATCCTCAGGCTCAACAGCAGGGGGCTTGTCGTTACTGGCATGAGTTTGAAGATCTGTTCTAGTGATGTTTTCCGGTCTTGTACACCAACGTGTACCCTGTTGCTGATATCTGCGTATTTTAAAGCCAAATTCTACAAACTAGAAAATACAAGCTAAACCAAATACTGTCTAAACTTGTCATTTTAGATAACCCGAGAAGGATCTGTAAAATACAAACATAGGATAACGTGTGGGGTGGGGGAGATTTATAGACGGACAAAAACGGGTTGTCCCGTCAGTGAGAAGAGCAAATGACTTCCAGAGGGAAAGGGATAGACCCCTCAGTAGTAAGGCTTAAGACACTTTGACGACCACCGAATGTTCGCAGGATTTAAAGTGTTTAAGGCCTGTACTTATGTCTTCCTTAAAAGGTTCTGGATCTAGGTTGTTCGAATACTGCATCTGTTAGCTCGACTAAATGTTCATATTCCAGCAAACAATGATGTTTGTCGTTGTAGTATTAGCTTCCTTTATCATACTCAAATATTGGTTCTTTAAAACTGAATTGACGGATACAAAATTCCTAGCCGTTGAATATAGCTACAGTATTTATAATAGATAAGAAAAATTTGTGGCCAAGAAAGATAAATATACAGCTCAGGTCGTATGAACAAATCACTTAAGATAAGAACAATTTTAAATACGGCTCGAGACAATATTTAATTGGTTTTAAAGTAAGATAAAAATAGGTGTTGAGTTTTTAATTTGCTGTCAGCGAATGTCTGTCTGAATGCTCCAATTCGATGCTGCTTGCTAAGAATTGTATGATAATGCTTTTGCTCTGTTAGAGCTAGAACCGTCTGAATTACATGATGACATTAAGGTCGATGGGGAAAATTTGAAGGCCATATTGAATTGCCAAAATTGGAAAAATTGGCATTATTTCTTTTATCTTGGTAGCAAAAGTTTAGCACAGGTAATACATATTTGTTTCCCATATTGAGAAATACATATATTTTTCTGTCTTTATTTAATGTTAAGATTTCAATTTAATAAAGAAGATTTACTTTATTTATTTATTTATAGACGGATATGGGGGCTTTTCTGAAATCATAAAAAAATTCAAATTAAAGAAATTAACAAAAACGTGGTGTTGCCTGATGATATTTTGGACGGAGATAATATTTACTATATCTGCGCTATATGACTAAACATTGAAAGATATTGTATGGTATGAATGATGACGGTTGGCCGAACCTTAATTAAATCCCACTTGTTTCCTACAATAGCGGTTGCAGCAGCCATCTTTCACGAATTGTCGCAAAGATAACACAATAATATTGACTCATAAGGAGCTATATTTACGCAAATTGGCTCGTTTAATCGGAACATTTGCAAAGATTTTCAAATATGTAAGCACAGGTTTATCAAAATTTCTTTTTATTTTGCATGAACAATGAACCAAAATTATTGCTTAATTGCTTAATTTACACACTATTTCGAGTTGTAATTTTTAAATTGATGATTCTATATATTAATAATTTTATATGCCTATTGTTGTAGACAGTTTAGGAGATATTTTTCTCGCACTAAGAGATTTGCTAACACACTACTACTACCACCACATCTGTCACAAATACTACTGCTAAGAACTTGTAAGGATGACGCAGTGCAGTCGAAACTTCTTTAACTGTTCAACTGGTGCTTACTTGTAAAGGATTGGTAGTAGCGGAAGCAACAGTTCGTGGTAGTAGCAGTAGCTGACATCGCCACTGTGGCTTTAATTGACGTTGTCGAAGATAAAGTGCAAAACCGGTTCGAATAAACACATGGATGTTCATTGAAACCAAGGGCCAGGTAATACAGTTTCCTAGGCTTTCGCACATTTTGTCAATACGGAGTCGCTCTGAATCTGCAAATAAAGAAATGTGGTGTTCAACTTGATGTTGCAGCTATGGAGAAATTTAATATCGTGGTAGTTGGCAGCAGAACTAGGAACAGTTGTTGACGGTGGTAGAAACTCTAATAGGTCGATGGCTATCAATCATGCTGATCCCAGCCATACAGTCGCAGTTAACAAATCAGTAGTTAGCCGGTCCAGAGTCGACTGACAAGTCTAAAATGCCGTTAAACCTTTATTTGGTTTAGAAAATGGTCTTCAAATGTCAACGCTGACAACCATATTTTAACACTTCGCCATCTTGCGTAATCACATTGAACAAGTCACGCAGACATTCAAATGTGTCATTTTCCCATTTGTATTTCTGCAACTCTTTGAAAGGACTCAAAACACACCAACAACTAGTTCATGGCCATGACATTAGTGCTGAAAATCTAGTTACAACATTGAAGCAAGTAAGAGGTAAAGTAACCTTTCAAATTAACCGGAAACACCAACAGTATTTTAATAAATGCCATGATTGTTATCAATGGTGAAATGCAAGAATGTGAGCAAGAAAATTCACCTTAAATTAAAGTAACTTATATTTCGTTATTTGTTCAGCCTACATAGATGACCACTACCGCTGCCCAGCGGATATCGTTAGTGATTTGGAAGTACAATTCATTCTCGATGAGCACACAAGGCAACAATGATGGGCAAGGACCATGAACCGTGATTAGTGTGTTACCAGATAAAATACCACCACCGCCGTTGTCAGAACCAGAAAGCATTGAACAACAAAGACGCAGCAGACCATCACAAGGTATAGCATTTGGCAGATTTGTGAGTTCAGCAGTCATCTAATCAACGAATGAATACTCGGCGCGCCGGCGCCGGACCGTCTTTCTTCCCACGAGGAAGGGGGGGCGCAAAAGAAATGTCGTTTCACTATGAACCGCTGTGGCTAGATGCATATTGTAACGACATTTCTCAGAATATATCAGTATTTTGTAATACAGCTATAACTACAATGAGGTTCCAGCATCAACGAATCAGATTTGGTCTGCTCAATTTGCAATAATAGCTTTGGAATTGATGCCTCTTTAATGAATAATCATTATTTTCACATATAAGTCCTCTGTCTAGTTGCACTGAGATGAGCGATGATTATGATAATCTGATTATAATTGGACTATAATTTTTGTTGTTTTAGGAGCGATACTGGAAGATGATTCTAAGAGCAAAACACATTTAGAAACAGTTGGGAGAGTGTACGAAGAACAGAAAACAGCATTTGTAGCAAAATAGCAAATTTGCAATGTAAGTGTAAATGTCATTGTTTATCCAATGCGCTTCCCTGCCAGTGCCAGTCTTGCGTTTCAAACTTTAGAACACTTTTTACCTCCTTGCTGTAGATCCAGGCAAGGTCGTGAAGAAGTCGTGTGTGCATTGAAGCAACGCTGTCCTAAACAGAGACGTGAATCGTCTGGTGAGAACGACTGACTCTGTCTCTGGCAGTGTTTGGAGCTTGCATTCAGGAAAGCTAAACGTGTGCAAAGATCATTCGGAGCAGCGGAGAAAATTCAAACTAATTTCAAACTAAGAGCAAAGATTACGCTGAGCCTTCTCCCAATACCCTACATTCAGTGGAATCTGTATTTCATTGTATTGTTTATGTTTACCAGTGTGATTCCAGTGGGCTTCGAATCAAGGAACTGATCTTTAGACGTTGCTCGCCACCACAAAAGAATAAAATTATTGCTGTTGGAACACACGTTTTTGGATTCCATCTTTAAAGTCCTTCCTAAAGTGTATTTGTTGAAAAGATTGTGGTCGCCTTTTCACATTTTATTCGCGCATATTGAAACAAGCGTCAAAGCTCTCTTTCGGAGTGAAGTTTGACTATAACGAAACATTTCATGCCCTGATACAATACTTTTGCAATTTTGACTGCGAAAGCTTTTTGTTGCCGCCCACTGCAAGGCCTAGCTCAGCAATGTCCAGGTGCGGAGATTTATCGGTTAGAATCTAAAATCTTTTCACAAGCGTTCAATGAAGAGGAAATCTGCCTAATTGAGCAGCTTTGTTAATGTCCACTACTTTTGCGTCTGGAAAAGTTCAGGTCTTAGGTTGGGCACGCTTATGGGTAGGTCGCGCAAATTGTCCCACCAAGCCCATATTTTCTATATTAGTCTTTGCTGTACAGTTCTCAATAAGGACCAATGCATTGTTTGATGTCTACCTGGAATTATATTTGATATTGGAAATTGCTATAATGTTAAAGTAAAACTTCATTCTGACTTCTAGTAGTGAATTAGTCTGCATTTTGGCGGTCGTTTTAGGTTGACTGCCAGTAAAGCTTAATCTTAGTATTTGTACTTGTTATATAATACTGATTAGTTTGAATTGTTATGATTTTAAAGGAAATATTATTGAGTTAATCATCAATTCCAATTATCAATACCCTCTGCGGCATTTTAAAGTATGCTGCATGATTAACTCAATAATATTTCCTCAGTTTAATCGCAAGTGTTTGCTAACGTATATAACACTACTGTACCCATGCATCATGCTAAAATCAGGTTTCACTGTTTACACTATATAATACAATCTTCACACATTATCATGCAAAATAACACATCATTTGAATAATAATCAATATGTTGTCCAAGAAAGCGATGAATTATTTAAGGTTTTTATATTATTCACCCGGTCAACCTGCAGCATTTAGTTCTGCAGTTATCATTGCAAAAGCAATGAAAAAGGCTGGTTTTGGTAATGTAATCATTAGGGATATTATTGGCTTAATCAACAGCGTACATATTTATTACATAAGAAAGTTCTCAGAAATTTCCCTAGACAGAAGATAATACTTGCAGACAGCAACATTCAGTGGGAATCGGATGTTATGCCTACCCCCGCTTTATTTCCTAGGAAGTTACTAGTCGTAATTGATTGCTTCAGTCGCAAAGCAGCTGCCGTCCCGCTTAAATCAGAAACCGCAGCCACAACCGTCCAGGCCTTCAAGAAAAGCTTAATCTTAATGGCAAATAAACCTTATTTATTGAAAACGGATCAAGGGAAAAATTTTATGTCCAAATCTTTCCAAGAATTTTTAAAAACGGAAAACATAAAGCATTTTATTGCTCAGGGAGATGAAAAAGCTGTTATGGTGGAAAGATTTATACAGACACTACGTCAGAAAATATACAGATGGATTTCGGAGCATAACACACTATCTTAAACTAAGCGTTATTTCTCCTCTAATCGATACATACAATAATTCATATCATCGCATGATTGGTCTCTCTCCACACGAGGTAACAAAAAATAATAGAGGTGTTGTATTGCATAACTTGCGTTTTTACGCAGATTCACTTTCAAGGAAGAAAGCTCTTGGCAGAGATAAGCAAAGTGTATACAAAGTAGGCACATTAGTCAGAATGGATGCCTCGTTTTATGTGTGGTGTTTCTCAAATGATAAATCTTCGTTGTATAATAATACGATTGCTGATTTCGATGTAAGTTTAAGTAAGCATATCAATTTAACTCCAAGAAATTACAAACTGTCTTTTTAGCGGATATATCTTTTCGACTTGTCTTTAACAACGTGTTTGAACATAGCAATAAGATTATAATTAACTTGAGAGAAAGCAATTCATTCACTATAACATTACCTTCCGGCTGTTATCCGACTATCTACAATCTTACGGAATCTTTGCAGACATTGATAAGTGAGATTCCAGATCTTCAAGATGTTGTTAGTTTTAGTTTTAATAGAAAAAGAAGCAAAATATTAATTGAAGTAACTGACGCTGTCACATTCCAATTTGATGAAAAGGTAGCTGTTTTGTTTGGCTTCAAATCAAATAAACTTTGTAACAGTTTACAAAACTGGAGTGATTTTCCGATCGATATTTTATCAGGATATCATAACATTTTTGTTTATTCCTCCGTTGCAGAAGCGTCAACAGCTGGCGATACCTCGTCGCAAATTCTTCGAACTATTCCAATAAATGCTAGAGATTTCGGGCGGAATGTTTCTTATCAGTTTTCTCAGCCTATATATTTACCCGTAAATTCTATATACATCCCATCTATTCATTTTTCGCTTGCTTTTCATGACGGGACGTTGTGTCCTTTTTCTGACAATAGTGGAATTACTACTTGCGTACTACATTTCTGCCGTGATTACTTGATATAAAGCAATGAATATCGAACCGGAATTAGTTGGTATCTATTCCAACTATTACAAATCACAGCATGAATGTGGTGCATATGGTGCATATTAGCCTATAAGCCCTAGATTTAGTGGAAACTACATTCAAAGGGGCAGTGGATTGGGCATTATTGCGAGCATAGGTAAATGGTTGGCACCGATAGTAAAATACATTGCACCATTTGCTTTATCAGGCCTATCAGATTTCACAAATCGATATGTTTCCGGAGAAAAATTATCAGAAGCGGTAAAACGCGCTGCCGTAAACTCAACAGCAGATCTCCTGAAGGATTTACAAGCCCGACAAACTGGCGGTTCGCCAAGAAAACGGAAAAACGAATACGAAGAAAAGTATAAATAGGAAGCTAAGCTGTCACAGAATCAGTCGCCGAAAAGTGAATCTGATGGTCGGTGGTAGTCGTAAACGCAGGTCAATGTCCAAATCTAGTTCAAACAGCAAGAAACAGTCAATAAGGTCTTCAAGCCGTAGGAACAGCGTAAAGAAGTCGTCAAAGAAATCTAAGAAATACGTGACTAAGAAAGTCAATAAGAAATCAAATTCTCGTCGATTTCCTGGAGCTATATTTTAAAATGACTTCAACGCCGCTTATTATTTCACCACAACTAGATCTTTTTAGTTCAAGGCCTGCAGATTTATCAATCCTGGAAGAAGTGGAAATGGAAATCCGACCTACAAATACATATACTTCATCGTCTGATGTCATATTCAATGTGAACGGATCCGAAGATTTATTCCTGGATCTTTAGTTGCTATTGGCGGTAACATGCAAAATTGTGAAAAAAGATGGCGGAAACCTAGACAAAGATGCTAAAGTAGCTCCTACAAATCTACTCCCACATACTATGTTTAAACAAGTAACAATGAAAATGAATAACACCGTTGTTTCGAATTCAGCAAATCTTTATGCATACCGATCATACATAGGAATTCATTTGTCATATTGCAAAGATCCAACGGATACCTGGCTTCAGTTGTGTGGCTATTATGCGGATCAGGGTTCCTTCTCTAGCACAGACGACACCCAAAATTCTGGCTTCAAGAAACGGAAAACGTTAGCAGCTGAATCAAAACATTTGTATTTTCTAACGCCTTTAGAAATGGATATCGCATATCAAGCACGAGCCATTGTTCCAGGAGTTAATTTGGAAATTATTTGTATGCCTGCTTCAGATAGTTTCAGGATTCTTAGTGGAACGACGACTAAAGACGAACAATTGAAAATTGTGGATATTTATTTAATTGCCAAATTTTATCGGGTTTCTCCCAGCATTGCATTAGCAGTTGAGGAAACAATGCGGTTAAAGCCAACGCTGTATCCGATAAATAGAGTCATAACTAGATCATTTACCGTGCCTGCAGGAGCCATCATCTACAACGTAGAAAATTTGAGTACAGGGCCAGTTCCATCTGTTTGCATTGTACAAATGGTGGACGCGGATGCCTTTGTTGGTAGCTATTCTAAAAACCCATTAGATTTCTAGAACAAACTGGTTGATACTATGCAATTAACTGTAAATGGCAAGACTATTCCTACAGTACCTTATACTCCGAAAGTAGCCACGAATGATATTAGTGTTTGCTATGAGTATTTGGGATTATGTAAAGCTATGGGAAAAATTTTTGGAGATTCTAGTATAGGCATTTCATTGGAGGAGTACAGTTCAGGTGGCAACTGGTTTTATGGGTTTTCGCTTGGAAACGAAGATGTCGATTATCAATCCAGTGTTTCTCAATATAAATACGGTACGGTAAATCTAAAAGTTTCATTTGATATTGGAGGTTTGGATCAGCCGCTTGTATTGCTAGCATTACTTGTTTATCAATCAGAAATTAAGATCACATCTGACAGACAGGTCATTATCGACTACATTGCTTGATGGATAATTTGGTACTCTCCAACATATGTAAAATAGATCCTTTTATAAATAAAACTTTTGTTGGTGTTTTTGCTACTGATACGTTACCTTCTCAATTAAACACTGTTAACTTTTCTTTAATCTGTAATACCAAACCGAGTAGTCATATAGGAGAACACTGCCTGGCAGTAAGTAGAAGAGCTGATAAAGCTGCATTTCTTGATAGCCTGAATGAACCAATCGAAGTTTACGATGCTGCGTTCACTAAATTTTTTAACAAAAATATGCCACCAGAATGGGAATCAACCTGTAATAGACTACAAGGTTTTTCTCTAGTACGTGCGGTCAATTCTGCATCTATTTTTTGTATCACTACTCAAGAGGATAATCCTTACAAAAAATAGAAACACATTTACTTAATCTAGGTGGCTTTGATGAAAGAGATTTATTTGTGAAAAAATTTGTTCGACGCCTATTGCGCTAGTAGGTGCAGGACCAAAATTGTCAAGACATCAATTGAAGACGTTGAGCACGAAAAATTTGGGATTGGGGTGGGGCTTGGACACATGACGTCTGGATAAATGCTCCAATGCTCTGACTGCTTAGCTACCGTGGTTACCTATTAAAAATTGGGTACATATTTTCTAAAAAAGTTGAAACTTTTACAAGCGTCTCTAACTATTTAAGCCTGTTACTGTAATAACTAACTCAGTCTGACGTTTTATGGAGTCAGTGTCTGTCGAAGACGTTGCGTGGAACGGCTGTTTTGGGGCTGTTCTTGTTGGAATGAGTAGATCTGGAAAGACTACTTTTATTATTAATTGTCTAAAACACTGGACTGATTTGACTAACTCCTCGGAACCTATTTATAAAGTTGTATGGATGACAGCTCGTAGAAACAAAGAAACAGGAGATGAAGTTATGCGACTTGTACAGCCTTCAACAATGATTGAATTTTACGAGAATTTTCAAGACAGCTATATTAATAATGATAAAACTTTCGATAAACCGAAACAAAATATATTAGTAATAGACGACCTTCTGCACAATCTTGCAAATAATCCAACTCTAAGCAATATACTCACAACAGACATTCATCACAAGAATTTGAGATGTTTCTTAACATCCCATAATATGTTCACACAGGGCTCCTACTACCGCACAGATCGATTTTGTAGTTTGCTTTAACCAGCCAAGAGACTTAGGAGTCCTCAAAACCTTCTCAAACCAAATGTTTTAAGATTTTATGCTATATATTCATTTCCCATAATTTGTCAGGTCATGCTGTTGGTTTATTTCGAATGTTTTAATACGGGGATCAGCTTTTACCCAAAAGAATTCGCCTATTTTAATATTGTAACTGGAGAGGGTGGTTACTTTTACATCAATCTTAGCCACGATTTGTGGCTTTCATTGCCGAAATCAATACAGGTGTTTCAGTGGAAAACGGCTAATCTACATAAGCTTGGTTGGCATTCTTATCCAACGGAAACTGTCTCGTTTGATTACATTGAACACTGGCTGGGGTTTTATTCACAATTTTGGAATATTTGCGCTTTGAACCATACCTGGGCAGACTTTTTCTCGGACGGGGGGGGGGTGGAAATCCGGTGCGTTTTCCTCGGAATGGGTACTATATGTTTTGGTGCGTAATTTCAGAACTCAAGCTTTTATTTGAAAAGAAAAATAACACTGTGGATAGTCGACCGTCTACTTACATTATACTGTGATCATTCCATTATTTAACCTAAAGTTATGGAAGCTAAATATTAAACTCACGAAAGTAACTACGGGGGGTCTGGGGGGCGGTGCCCCGCAGGAGTTGAAGAATTTTTGCAGTTACAACTCTTCCCAGGAATTAATTTAGAGCATTTCCGCGATCAATTAATGAGGTAAGGGATGTGCTCAAAATTCTTTCTCCCGAAAAGCGCATATACGAGTTGAATATGAGCTTTTAATGAGTATTTGTGTAATTATGTTAAAGCGCATAAACGCCTTTAGGTTTTTCTTACTGTTCCTTTGTCCTGAAGCAGCGTAACCAAAGCATTGCCACTTTTCGCCACTTTTTTACTAAGCTTACCGGTAAAAATGTAGCCTTTCTTTTGTATATAGTTTGCTGAAAAGGCGTAGCAGAAAAAGTTAGTACAAAGGTTTTTAGGTAGGACAAACCGTATTCTTGTTAGCTGCAAAGCATGCGCCTTCAAAGAAAGCGTAACAAAACAAACGCATATACGCTTTGATTTTTGAGCACACCCCTAAAGTATGTCCAGTTTTTGTAACATTGTTTATTCGCTTATTCGCTCATTATATTCGCTTATTCACTCATTATATTCGCCTATAGCGAATATGGTATTTATTTTCAATTTTTCCAATGGATATGTCTGCAAGACTAGCAGGCTTCTGCTACATCTGCCTTTACCACAGGTGGACAAGGGGGGGGGGAGGGGGGATTTCCCCCCTCGGCGAAGTCGTCAACAAGGTGTCCCGATATATATATATAGCTCTCACAAGGGATAAGAAAATTGGCTACAGGGGATAAGAAATTGGCTACAAGGGATAAGAAAATAGCCCAAAAATAGTTTTGTGAAAAACCAGCTATTACGGTCTGCGATTCTACCATCCTTCTAACAATCAATCATAGTATTCTTGAAGATGTGTGAAAACCTAGGCTTAAGATGATGAGTCATCAAATGAATCATTAGCTAATTATGCCAATTAATCAGTTGAGTGTTGGATTCTTGTTGTGAACAGTCGGCCGTAGCGCCATATATTGTCATTTATCTGTGCCGCCCATTTTTATGATCCATAAATTGTAAGTTACATTAAAGTTCTTTGTACGCCACAACTGCCTTTTATTGATTAGGGTAGAACTAGGGATTTACTAGTTTCGAAGGGAAGTTGCACCCGTCTAGAACCTGCATCAGATTCGCCAGTCAATTCCCGGTTTAGTTACCGGGCAGTAAACACGGGGATTGATATTTGGCGACCGGGACAGCACCTCTGTCCGGTTTGTCAAATTTCAAAATTTGTTTAAATTGGCTATTTTGAAAAATAAATAGCTTTCTCTTTTGCGATTTGAAATCTATTCTGATTTGGGTAATCTTTTATGTCACTTAGTTTTTTGTTAAAAACTACTGTTAATTTTTTGATTTTTAGGGTGCAACTTTAATTTTTGAGAAAATGGAAAAACTTAATAGGTAGGGACTCTACACACTGGTGGTAAAAATTCCTGCTTTCGGGAATATTTAACACTAGGAGAGCATTAGAAGCGTTCTAGAGACAAAATTTCGGAATTTTGATCAAATTTGGAAAAAATTGTCCACTCCCCCCAAAGTAATTTTTGGGTCGATTTAGACTAAAAGCTTGCTTATTCAGTCTGAAATTAATTTTTGGAACGTTATTTTCTCGCTCAGCACCTAATTTAGGGCGTTTTAATGCCAAAATTTGAAGTTTTATGTCAAGTTTTGACAAAGTTTTGACCCCCCCCCCCAAATCGACCCCCAGAATCAAAAACAGATCTGTGTACGATTTCGTATTTTTAGAGCATTTGGTATTTTTCTTCGACCCCCTCTAACTCCCCATTTTCAAATTTTTCTAGAATAGTGTCATTTCGGATATTCTCGAGCATCAAAGTTGCTATTTTAGAGTATTTTTTGGGGAGTAGCTTGTGCCACAACAATTTTACAATGCATAGTTCTAGTACTTTTTGGACCAGAAAGGTTCATATGAGTCAGTTTCGTCGGTGTTTTTTCTGCCACCAAGTTGGGCATTTAGTGGCTACATGTCCTTTACGTTTATATAATTTTCGATGCCAAGTTCCTTTTAATGATCAGACTAGTAATATTTCTAGAGGCACACAGCCCAGTCATTTCACGTTTTTGCCGAGAGGAGCCAATTTTTCGTCGAAATTTTCGTTATTGCCCCCATACGTGCCTGCCTAGCTCAAGAAGTGATTTTTCTCCGCCAAGTCTGCTTAGCCTATATGTGCCCCCGCCTATCAGATGTTTTTCTTGTGGTTTTGTCGGCTTTCCGAATGCGGACTCAATTTTTTGAGACGTCCAACTCATGGATTTCGTTATAGTCCTAATTTGATCTCGCCTCCGCCTGCATTCCCTAGATTTCCAACCTTATTTGATCGAAATTCAAGTTCTACATACCCGAGCGAATTCAACGCTAGGTCTAGTTGCCCTACTGGAAGCTACACCAGGAACAACTATTTGTTTTGTCCTAACCAGCAAATTTCTTCTTCTAGGTTGAAAAATCCATCCAAAAATGCTCATTTTCGAACGTTTAATGAATGTCCGGATTTTTCAGGCGAAAAATGTTTTGCGAACCCCCAAAACAAAATTACTACAGCAGCGAGGAGTAGCCCTATGAACTGCTACTATAATCGGTATTCGTTTCCTCGATTCGTTTTTCCTAGATTTTCCAGAGGCCAAAACGTTTTTCACTATGGCAATAGTGCCATTTGGCCTAAATTTCAAAACATTTCTGGTCGATTTGCAAATTCTTACTGTCAGAGTCCAATGAATGGTAGTTTTATGCCAAGCGCGACGTTCTCGAACAGATTTCCACATTTTCATCCCTCGAATTTCGGTTTCTTCGTACAAAATTTTGGAAAATCTGCGTTTTTGCCCCCACAAAACAGGTCGTACCGCCCCAGACAAAAAGTGTCTTGTTGCAACGGAACTCTTTCTAGTAAGTTAGCTAGTGTGGTACAGTCGAGTAGCGATTCTACTAGCTGGAATGGCTTAAGTGACATAGAATCTAACAAAGCTCTTAGTGAAAGTGGCTCTAAGAATATTCCTTCAGCTATTATGGGAACAGTAGTAAATATAGCCCTAAGTAATGGTTATGGTTTAGATTTATTACTTAGTGAAGATAAGGGCAAAGAATGTGCGGATAGTATGGTTAACAGCACTGATGTAAAGCTGAAGCAACATATGAAGAATGAATTTGTTTTGGAAAAGAAGGATTTGGTTATAATTTCACAGCCACGAGCTTTGCCATCGCCATTCTCAGCAATTGAGCAAGGGAAGATGCTTTGATTAGGATTCCGGTCACTGGGCTCATATATCACCATTACGCGCAACTTGTATGGCCATCTTCAAGTTAGTGCGTAGCTGCCACGCAAAGGCGCATGTCGTAGGTCTCTACGTCGTGTTTCTGTCGTGATGGTAGCATGGTTTCATTCTTTTTCTTTTTCTATTTTTTTACTTTTAATATTCTACTTTTCGCAGTAATTTTTTTGTTGTTATTTTGTATTTTTGTCTATTTTTAACCAGAATTTTGTTGAAAACTAACGTTCAGTATTTTTTCTAACCTGTATTTTTTATCTGTCGTATTTACCTGAATTCTTGGAATTATTAGTCTATTTGAAAAGCAAGCAAAGTTTGTTAGTTAACCAGTACACACCGTACATATGATGGTTAACCAGAAAGAAAGAAGGAATTAATCGAGGCTTATTAATACGTGAATGCTTAAAACGCCTCAGATACGTTTAAATGAAGAATTTATCTCTAATTGAAGTTTGGCTTGCTATCTATCATGTAATTTTGTCGTATTTAATCCCTATAGTTAATACAGTATTATTTTTGAAGTTAGTTAGTATTTTGTTCGTTTACCGGTATATTTTTGCATTCTATACATTGGCATTACCAAGAGTTTATAATAGGAAGAGTAGGACACTCAGCCCTTTCTAATGTTTTAAGCTTGCAATATGCTCGAAACATTAAGGCCAAAATCTCGGGGGGGCTTCTTAGCGTGTAAACATAGCACGCTGACATTTTTCAAAAACGGGCGTTTTCGGTAAATTAAATACTATAACTTGAGCTAGGAAAGTCGTACAGCGATAATTTTTATATCATTATGTTGCGTAGAATGTGATCGTTTTAACGATATAAACATTATGTAGTTCGGTTCTGGCTATCTCTTACAAATCCGGCAATAAAACATCCTTTCCATGGAAATTTTAGGAATTTCATCATTTCTTCAAAATGTGTTACGTTGTTGCCAGATTTGTAAGAGATAGCCAGAATCGAACTATATAATTTTTATATCATTAAAACGATCACATTCTACGCAACATAATGATACAAAAATTATCGCTGTACGACTTTCCTAGCTCAAGTTATAGTACTTAATTTACCGAAAACGCCCGTTTTTGAAAAATGTCAGCGTGCTATGTTTACACGCTAAGAAGCCCCCCCGAGATTTTGGCCTTAATGTTTCGAGCATATTGCAAGCTTAAAACATTAGAAATGGCTGAGTGTCCCACTCTTCCTATTATAAACTCTTGGCATTACCAACTGGCATTTTGTTTGCTTACTTCGTTTTTGCCATTTTTGCTTATTCTTTGCCGTCTGTTAATCTAAAAGCCTAAAAATCCAAAAATATTGTGTTAGTTTGAGTAGTTATTTCTTGTACAGTAATTTTGTTGTCTTTTGTAATTATGTTTCGTCAAGCCACACTTCACAGCAACTTATATTATCGTGCTTTGTATTCTTTTGCTACGATTAGAGTTAGAACTTATTTTAATCATACATACCTGATAAAGCTCAAGTGCCATGACGGTGTAACATAGTTTTCTCTTTTGTAATCTTTCCTTTCCTTTCTATCTTGAAATTAGTTTTCATACAGCTCGGAAATCAAGGTTATTAAGGTGTACACATGTCTCATGTAAATCCGTAGTTTCCTTAACTTTGGAGTGAATCTCTAGTCTTTTCTGTAAAAACGTGATCTCTGTAAAAACGTAGAATTTCTTTCTATCTTTCTCATTTATCTTTCCTATCTCGTGCGTATCTTCTCTAAATTCTTGGCACTGAATCTCAAGTTTACGAGTACGAATATTCATAATAACTGTTTGTCTAACCCCCTTTGTGTTTCAGCTTTACGGCTCTTTCAGTGGTGTTTTTCAACGGTGCTTCGAACGGTGCAATTGCCGGTGCTACCAGTCTTCCGACAAGGCTCGAGGGCCGGTGCCCCGTAGTAGCCTTCCGACCAGGCTCGAGGGCCGGTGCCCCGTAGTAGCCATACCAATGCCATAACGAAAAATGCCTTACTTTATAGTCATATTTGTTTGTCATATTTTGTTATAGTCATTTTTATAGTCTTCTTGCCTTTAAAATTTTTTCTGTCTACTTTAAAATTCAGCCTTAAATGCTTGCCTTAATTTTTGTCTTGTTATTCTGTTTATATTTGTTTGACTACTTTGATTCTATTGTTTGTTTTTGTTTAGCAAGGTTTTGCATATGTTTTGTGAAGTTCGTAGGAACTCATTTCTTTCGCGCGGGGTGAAACGATAACAAAACATTGAAAACATTGAGAAGTTGATAACGTATTGTTAGTTTATAATTGTTAGGACTTATAAGGAGATATATGGATTATCGCCATTTGTTAAATTATGTTTGAAATTCTTTTTGAAATTTATTGGGATTCTTTGTGTTTTCTTTAAACTGCTATTTGCTATTGCACAATTCCGAGAGATGAGGGCTTTAAGCCAAGGGCCAAGAGTTGAGCTAAGACGGGTTGTGCTGTAAACGGCAGTTTCTGTCTGGGATTTCAATACATAAACCTGTAATCCTGCTGTTTTTGTTTGAAGTTGTTTGCTTTTTATTAGAATATGTATAGTTTGTCTGCTTTGTCATTATATTTTGTTGTTAGTTACTTAATAGTTAGTTAATTTCGTTGTATAGAATTACTTGTAGTTTTTCATTGTTCTTTATTATACTTGTTTAGCTAGGAATTTGAAATTTTGTTGTTCACTATAAATGTCTTTTGAATCTTGCTGTACAGATACTATGCTCTATATTATCTTTTGAAACCTTGTTGTACAGCGTAAACTGTCATATTTACTCCATGTATAGAAATTTATTGACTGTACTGTTAAATCCGGATTATAATTGTTAGAGTGATCGATTTGTGTGTTGGGATGAGTTGCGTGAATGGGGACTTCTAATCATAGCGGTATTTGGGTACACTTTTTTCATATGGGGTTTCGATTCACTACTTTCGATTTCTACTTACTCTCTTTTCATTAATCTTAATTTGAATCGCAGTATCGTTTAAAATGTTATCAAGTTACGTGTAAGTTAGCAGTTAATCCCCAGTTTCGATTAGCCTGCATTTGACTACCATTTCGCTACCAAACTTTTATATTTTCTTTAAACTTTGTACTTTCTTTGGTAAGTCGCTTGGCTTACTTCTGAAGTTACTTTCTTTCATGGGCAGTAAAAGCGCCAGGACTTCTTAACGGTTGCTTACTGGTCGCCCATGTAGTTTTCTCTTTTTCTTGAAATTTTCCATCTATTTTTAATTCTTGAATTATGGTAGCAACTCTCGTTATCTCAGAATTTTTTAGCAGGCGCTAAAAAAACTTTCGCAGGGGGATGATGTGAAAAACCTAGCTATACGATCTGCAATTCTGTCAATTGTTCAAAGTAATCATTCCTTTTGTGTAAGAACATTGGCTTTGCAATATTAGCTATCTAATTTGCATATCTAATTTGCATATTCCAAATTATCACCAAAATTGGGGCTATATAGACGCAAGCATTCTTTGTTGTATTCATTCGATTCGATTCAATCATCATTTATTGTTATCATTGTATGCCACTGCTGCCATGCCAATAAACAAGTAAGTTGTGTGATTAAAGACTTTGTACGCCAACCTCGACTCTTGATTGAATAGGATAGGACTTTAGCCTAGGGATCTAATTTAGCGTGAGTTGCACCCATTGAGAAAACCTGCAATCGTTTCGCCAAACAATTTTAATTTTTAATTTTTTTCCGACTAAAATTTCAAAACCTTTTCAGGCCGCGCCGGAATTTTTTATTTAACATCGCTATTTTTGCTTAAAAACGTCCAAAAAACGTTGTTTTTTGCTAAACAAGTGCTGTGTTTTGTTAAAAAACGTAAAAACGTGCGCTTAAGAAAAATCTCTTCCACAAGGGGTACCAAAATTTGCGCTTCCACAAGGGTCAGTGAAATTTGACCTTCCATTTAGGTATGGCCTTTACTCTTATACAATTTTAGAGCCAGTTATCGTAGGAATCAACAATGAGTTAGAATATAGACGGGCGGGGTCTGGAGGCGTAGCCTCCAGCAAATTTTTAAAAATTTCACGTTTGAAACAATTTTTCCAGCAACTTTTGCACAATGTTTCTTCTCGTTGAAGGTTAACTCTAACTGTATCAGGCTCAGGGCAATATTCCTCACGAAAAACAATTGCTACGTGACGGACACCCTGACGTAAAAAACATTATTTAAAACCATGGGAAGAAAGTGGGGGACTGGGATCGGAAGCCCCCAGCTAAATACTAAAGCTTTTTGAAATATGAAAGGCTTGAAACCTATTTTTTCAGAGCACTTTAACAAACATTTTCTAAAATTTTCCTACGCATTTTGTCGTGTAAATTTGTTTTTCACTGTGCAAACTAAATTTGTTGTGTAAATGATCAGTGTTTGACACAAGGTCCCTAAAGTCCAAGTCCGGTGCGCCAGTAGGTCCGGTGCAGTTAGATCAAATCCGGTGCGTAGATAACCGAAATCCGGTGCATTGGAATGCCACATTCGGTGCGTCAGACGTCGAATTCGGTGCGTTGGTAAGCCAAATTCGGTGCGTCAGAGGACGAATCCTATGCGCAGGTAAGCCAAATTTGGTGCTTCAGCGGACGAACCCGGTGCGTCAGTAAGCCAAATTGAGTGCGTCAGAGGACAAATCCGGTGCGTCGGCAAGCCAAATTCGGTGCGTCAGAGGACGAATCCGGTGCGTCGGTAAACCAAACTCGGTGTGTCAGACGACAAATCCGGTGCGTTGCTAAGCCAAAGTCGGTGCGTCAGAGGATGGATCCGATGCGTCGGTAAGCCAAATTCGGTGCGTCAGAGGACGAATCCGGTGCGTCGGTAAACCAAACTCGGTGTGTCAGACGACAAATCCGGTGCGTTGCTAAGCCAAATTAGGTGCGTCAGAGGATGGATCCGGTGCGTTGCTAAGCAAAATTTGGTGCGTCAGACGATGGATCCGGTGCGTCGGTAAGCCAAATTGGGTGCGTCAGAGGACGAATCCGGTGCGTCGGTAAACCAAACTCTGTGTGTCAGACGACAAATCCGGTGCGTTGCTAATCCAACTTCGGTGCGTCAGAGGACAGATCCGGTGCGTCGGTAAACCAAACTCGGTGTGTCAGACGACAAATCCGGTGCGTTGCTAAGCCAAATTCGGTGCGTCAGAGGATGGATCCGATGCGTCGGTAAACCTAATTTGGTGCGCCAGTGACCACATTCAGTGCGTAAATAGGTCAAATCAGGTGCGCGCTTGCATGCTAACAAATTTGGTGTGTAGACAACTGAAAACTGTGTGGAGATGGAAGAATCCAGTTTGTGAAAAAGTCAGATTTGGCTCCTAGTCCAGATCTTTAAAAAATCATGTAGGTATCATTGGTGCATCAATTCTTCAAAGAAATCATATAGGTATCATTTCGGTGCGTATGTGAGACCTGGGGTGGCCACCCCCCGTCCACCCCCCATTGCCCAGGTGTGCTTTGAACCAAGAACAGGCAAACTTTTTATCAGTATCCAGTCACATTACAGTTTACTGCTGTACTCCAAATCAGACAGATATTCCATCATTTAAAGGAATCGCCTATTGCGGTTATTTGCCTCATCGACAAAATAACGAGCATTGCGCCTATTCAAGAGTGCAGGCTTATGCTAACTCTGTAAAACAACTGTTGCTGCAACCACCATATCAATTTGGTTTATATCAGCAAAAGGATTCAGAAGAGTCTGCTACTACTGCAGGTACTAGCCGATAGATCAGTGGGTTTGCAGCTAAAGAAAGCAATACTGGCTTATTCCTCTAACGACTTCATTAAAGCTATTTTGGAAATAATATTTAACACTCTAAGGGCCTATTTCTTTAAAGATTAAGATAGTCGGATTAAACGGATTAAAAATCAGCCGGATTAAAATTTTAATTTCTTTAATGATGGATTAAACAGATTAAGCGGATTAAAATTAACTCGTTTAATCCGACCATTTTTAATCCGCGGATTAAACGAGTTGATTTTAATCTGTTTAATCCGCTATTAAAGAAAAAGCGATTAAAAATTTTAATCCGTCAACTTTTAATCCGTTTAATCCGCGTAGCTGCACGGGGATTAAAAACTAGTTGAAAATACAGGTGGCGGATTAAACGGATTAAAATTAATCTTTAAAGAAACAGCGAATAAGCAGGTCGGATTAAAATTAACTCGTTGATTTTTTAATCCGAAGTGTGAATAAAGAAATAGGATTAGATTAAAATTTTAATCCTAGGTGCATTAAAGAAATAGGATTAAATTTAATCCGTTTAATCCGATGTGCGATTTCTTTAGTGCGGATTAATTTTAATCTAATCCGTTTAATCTTTAAAGAAATAGGGCCTTAGAGGTAACATTCCGTTACAAAAAAGAGTGCACCGCAAACTATTGAAAAGGAAGAGATTATTTTATAAAATTATAGCTAGCAAAGCACCACTGTCGAAAAAACGTCAGCAGTTAATAAAAGAGTGGTTAAATATTTTACCGAGTCTTATCAATATTACATTAAATTATTTAAAATCTTGAATGAGTCGGCGACTTTTGCTAGTGCCCCCGGAAATGATGGAGACTGTGATGAGACGCAATGAACTTGAAATAGACCCACGGCAGCGTGCACAACTGGATGCCGATAAGATCATGGCGTCTATTTTAAAAGGACATGATTCGGATGAATTTAAGCAAGCCGAATTTATGAACGAATTAAATAAGTTTCTGCTATTTCAGAAACAAAGGGATTTTGTACAAGCCCCTCAAACCGCTCCGACTCAGCCGATTGCCTCGCCCAGGCCCAATGATACAGAAGCAATAGTTCGCGGAGCGCCAAAGCGACAACAAGACAAGGTAAAAAGATTACTCGATCTAATTAACAATTGTGTGCCCAGATTAACTGATTGGGATTTGGTTACAGGAGAAATTTCTATTAACGATATTTCAATAGCAATATTCGTGACGTTGTGTATGCAGCAACCTCAACAGGCAATCGCTCTAATTATCCTATGTGTTATGCTTCTGTTATGAGAGCGTTAGCAGCTATACCTTCTGTGAGCTCCTCCAATTTTTCAAATGCTAAACGCAAACTGTTTCAGGATGCAAAGCAACTTTGACGTGGCTCGCGCCGTCTACCGGAGACGAGGCGAAAGCTGGAGAAAGCTACCGAAACTGTTAAATGGAATAGACTATATATTTAGTATACATCTATACTATGTCTGTAAGATCATGAAACATTGAATATTAAACCGTTACATTACAATCACTTTATTTGCTGACAGTTTACAAGAATTATCAACTGTTTTATCAGTTACACAAAGCAATGGATAAAAGTTTAACTTTAAAGTTCTAACAGTTCAGTACTGACTTTATCAGCGGCAACCTTTCGTTTGAAATAGGCAGCGTGTAGTCCCCTTTTTTCATTTCATAAGTATGCAGACGTTATTCTAAGCCTGCTCCCTTAGCTTCGTGAATAGAGTCATCATAAAGAGCCGTTTTAAAACTTTCTAAATGCAGTGAATTTAAGTGGAGCTGTACACCTTTGGCTTTTGCCATCTGAGATGAGCCCGTCTTTACAACGTACATTTTACAGCTTAAGGCAATTGCTTCATCACCAGTGGCTTCACTCTTCCATAATCCAGGTTCAACTTTGTAATAATTATAGTCTGCCATAGTGTCGTTAACAAGAAAGTCATATTTTCTAGCCTCAAATTCAGCTTTCTTATTCGGATAAACACAGTCATCTAACGCTTTCCTTGCAATCGCTATCATAAAAGAGTCTGTATCCGTCAAAACTAGTCGATAGGAATCCCGGGGTATGTAGTAGTCAAGAAAGTCATATAGAAACCGAAGCAAAGATACCTTCGCCAGGTTATAAGTTTCGAAACCAAACGCAGTAGGCTTTTTATATAAAACATTCCGTTTTGTTTTTGAAAGTTCAAAAAGGTTGTCACCCAAAGCGGAACAGTCAGAAAAATTTGGCTGATTTAAGCCTCTCAAAAAGGATTTGTCATTACAAACTCGGGTTATAGTAAATTTGACAGGGTTCAGCAAGGATGATCCATAGGCAAAGTTCTCCAACATTTTCATAACTTAGGGGGCCACATCTGATGAACCAGTTGTCACCTTCCTTCTGCCTTCAGTAACTGCTTTTGCAAATTATCCAAAAGCTTTGGCGCCGGCGAATTGAATCGCACAAGTAAGGTTTTTAGCGGATACACCATGGTCTAAAAGCCACTTTAAGTAGTACGATGACATAATCATTTGTTCTTGATGAAAACTATCGATTAAACAGCGGCGGCCCTTTTCTAGCTTTTCCTCAGACCGAACGCTTCAACTTTATTCTGCATAAACTCACCAATATGCTCAAATTTTACTATAGCATTTTTAAAGACAGGACCCATTAATGAAAAGTACTCCTTTTTGTCTGCTGGAACCTCCACATCTACTTGTAATACCCCACAAAATGAACCTGATTTTATTTCCTGAATTAATGTTTCCTCAGTATATGACTTTCTTAACCGATGTGGACCGATTGTATTGCGCTCAACAAACTTTCCAATATGATCATTTTTTACGACACAACTCATGCCACTCGCACTCCCAAATCGTGTGCAGTTCAAAGTTTTGTGACAGTAAATTTAATTTTTAGTCTGTCCGCTCCCGAGTCTCAGCGTTTGAAAGTTTAGTGATAGGATTTAGATCATTCATTTCAATGCCACTGCAAAATACATCGCAGCCACGGTAATGGCAGACACAACCATTATACTCGAACACAATTTCCTTAGAATCGCGATCACCGTCCCAAGCTGGACTATAAAACCCATCAAAGTAAACATTAAAGGTTCGCCCACTAGAAGGATCCACTAATTTAATCCGCTGCTCACCGGTGCTTAAGGCAGTTTTCAGATTAACACGTCTAACAAAAAAAACATATACGACAAATACTGCATTGCGCCGGATGCTTTGTTACAAAGTAGAGGTTTGTAGCTATTACTCTTTTTGTGTACCACATATGGTCCTGTCAACTGGCGCTCCATAGCAGTGGATAAATTCATGGCATTGCAGTCAAGCAATAAAATATTTTTTACTATTTTCGAATTCGGTTTATCCGAGTATAATGGTTTGCCCACTACTTCTACATGCCTAGAAAAGACTAGCGATGGACCTCCTACTAAACCTTTCCTCAACATTTTATCAGACTCGCTATCGAGTAGTACAAAGTAGTTGGGCGGCTCCCCCATACTAAGCATGAAAGGAAGTGCAATTGCAGGCAGACTTATATACGATTTAAGCATGTCAATCCCCAATTTTTTGAATTCTTCATAGTGTACTTCGAAAGCTGCCAAAGTAGGTTTTAGATCGTACCATAGATAGCAAGTCCCATAAACAAGTCATATTCTTATTTTTCCATATATCCAGAATTTCCTATAATTTTCCGGTACCCGTAAGAGGTACATCTTGTATTTTCATTGCAGACAAAGCTTCCTGCTTAGATTTCCCTCGTGCTGACAACTCGCAAAGGTTTCGGTATTCTGTTTCTAGAACGTATTCGCCCGAAAGATTACTATAAAAATCATCATAACTTGGCGGATTCGGATCATCTAAACGTGCCAGCGTAGCAATCGAATAACAAAAATACTGTTTCTGCAATTCTATTCTGCCGAAAGAACGTATGTACTCTCGGAGAGATGATTTTTGACTGCCCATGTAGGACATTATATCGGAAACACCAACTGTTTTGTGAAAATGCTCCGATATTTTGTGCCCTTCCTCATAATTGACTGAATTCCGCCGATTTGCTGCTTTTGAAGCTCGGGAAACAAATCACGTTTGAGAAGCTCAATGTCGTATTTGGAGCTGTTAAAACCTAGTATCGGCAGTCGTTGAATATACTCAATATGAAGTCGTTGAAATACTAATTCCAAATTCAGTTTAGCAACTTTTTTAATGTGACTGAACGACCTGAACTTTCTGAGTCTGCTTTAATTTGATCTAACTGCTCGAACATTGAACTAACTGAAGCAGTAGTGATCTCAGCTGCTGCCGCACTAATTTGCAACAGTCTGGTAACAAACGAAACGACACATTCTTTTCCGCGAAAAATTTGAACATCATCATAATTGGGTACATTTGATAAAATTCCTATAGCACAAACCTCGTGCCGTTCGGTGTAGTGTACTTTAGAACCTGGATTAGAACTTTGCGCTGTAGGCGGTAGAAGAAAACTTTCGCAGTCAAATATACAAACAAACTTAGGCCCTATTTCCTTAAAGATTAAACGAATTAGATTAAAATTAATCCGCATTAAATAAATAGCTCATCGGATTAAACGGATTAAAATGTAATCCAGCGAGTTAAACGAGTTGAACGCATTAAATTTAATCCTATTTCTTTAATGCACCTAGGATTAAAATTTTAATCAACTAATCCGGTGTCTTTATTCACACTTCGGATTAAAAAATCAACGAGTTAATTAATCCGACCTACTTAATCGCTGTTTCTTTAAAGATTAATTTTAATCCGTTTAATCCTCCGCCTGCATTTTCAACTAACTTTTAATCCTCGTGCAGCTACGCGGATTAAACGGATTAAAAGTTGGCGGATTAAAATTTTTAATCGCTGTTTCTTTAATGGCGGATTAAATGGATTAAAATCAACTCGTTTAATCCCCGGATTAAAAATACTCGGATTAAACGTTTAATCCGTTTAATCCTGCATTAAAGAAATAAAAATTAAGATTCTAATCCGGCTGATTTTTAATCCGTTTAATCCGACCATTTTAATCTTTAAAGAAATAGGCCCTTAGTCAGTTCTCTAAGCACTGACTTTTAATTGAAATTAATTCCGAAATTTTGAAGCTTCCGTAAAATGTGTAAAACAGGCGAAAATTTTCCGATTTTGTACAACTTTCTGACTTTAAAACAAGAATGAGCCCGGCGATGTGAGGCATAGGTGAAGAATTTCCCATAATCTGTGCAAATAACTCAATGGAGGAAAGCAGACAAATTGGGGATGTAAGAAAAGTGTTGTTGCCAAAGCAGAAGATTTAATCTCTGTTGTTGGGTGGAGCGGTCTGGTTTTCTGACCAGCTCTTTTTGAGTCCTGATTCATCGCAAATGTAGACGTAGACAGAACAGTTAAACAGTCGCTCGATCAGTGATTGTGACTCTAATGTTATCTCAGAAGAAGATGGGTGCTTTGCAACAGAAATATTCCTAAGTTTTCGGGCCTGTCTCAATGTGCGATTCATCCGCTTTGCCCTCTTTAAGCCACTTGCTAGGCAACGCCAGAAAAAGAGATTTTCTGTTTCTGCTGGCGGGCAGCAGAGCAGTTGGCGTCCTTTTCGGCTTCTGTAGCAAGGCGGCAACAAACTGCTATCAGAGGACCCCCCTTGAAGAGGAAACTTCATATTATATACAACTACGTTAATGTTAGAAGCCTTAACGAAAGTCCAGTCACTAGACATTCTATCCTCATTAGAAACTTTTTCTTCAAAGTCAATCTTATCGAACTCCTCCTTTAGACCTTCAAGGGCTTCCCTACTGTGGATACAACGTGGATTTCTGAAAAGAGCTGTGTTATCACAGGATAAAAGTACCGGTATTCCTCGTCCGTGTATTCTGGAGCACGAAACCTAAATGAATGTTAAATTTGAATGCTGCTCTCTTTTGATCATAAACTTTATCGATTGCATTTAGTAACTCAGTAGAGCTGAAGCCGCTAACTGGGAAATTGAATATCTGTTTCTCCCCATTGCTCTGTATATTATGATAAAACTAAAAAATTTCATTTTCGTAGTCGGTGATTAACTTCTCCAGCGAAGCTTCGTCAGAGTTCGGGGCCAGTGATTTTTGATTCCTGTCAGCAACTAAAAACAAAAAGCATATAACTGCACAAAACGTTGTGTATTGTAAGTCCAACTCCAAGTGAATGACTTTCATGAAATGAAACATGATGAAATAAACAAAGAAAGAATAATAAAACTAAAACAATTTGTCTTCAACTTGACTGCGGGCTTAATTTCGATCGTATTTAAGTTGTAGGTTGCAGAAACTGAGAACTATCCCCCTCTCCTCCTCCTCACCCGGGTCCGGGGGGAGGGGTTGGTGGGGGGCGCGCGGGACGCCGCTTGCGGCGTCTTTTTGGATGTTTGTTGATATTCTCTTATGTTCTAGGAATTAAAGTATATGGTCCTGGGTATTCCTCTTATTAATTGCTCTCAATTCGAACACAGGCATGGATTCAACATGCGAGTAAAATTACCTTTAATATCCATCTATGATAACATAATATTATTTCCGGTACATCTGATTCAGTGATATCAATCGGTCTAAACAGTAATGCAAAATACTGTATGCACATAATTTTAAATTTTAGATGTGTTCAGTCAGTCTGTTCCCTGTTGTGGATTCTGCGATTGTTATCCACAATTTAAAGTTATCGACTGCTCTAAGCCTTTGTCGGAATTTCCGCAATTGCCGTTTCCACCAATTGCCGTTTCCACCAATTGCCAGTGAATATGAAATAATAAACTTTTTCGAAAACTGCAAGGTCAGCATTACCGCCTATGTAGAACAATTGGAGGGACTGCGCATCGTAAACTTTGCTTCCGGATGTGCTAAAGCTGGAACATGCTTTCAATGGCTTGCAATGAGATCAGGACAAACTAAGATAAACAATAACAGAATAACGACTTGGGAGAAACTGATGACTGGTAAAACATTGCTGTCAACAAGCAGTACTTCTGACACAACAACACTTGTTACGAGTAGTCCAAGCCGGGGCCCCGGCTATACAACCACCAGCCGATTGATGGACACAACACGGAGTCCAACGTTGGTCACATCAGTCAACGTCACAACCCAGAGCACGGGGCAACCTGATTACACAACCAGTGTAGTAACAGTTAAAGTAAGCAAATACTTTGCCAGCAAACTGGAGCTAATCATAGCATCTGTCGGTATGTTTTTAGTATCCGTATGTGTCTCAGTCGCCACAACACTTTGTGGATATTTTTTGCTTCAGCGAAAATTTAAAAAAGTGAATAGGCAAAGTATTTGCGAACCCACGACTACTACTACTGCTGCTACCACGGATGACGACGGATATGAATTACGTCATTTTAGGAGAGAACTACACCAACCATCATCGATGCCCTGAACGGCAACTACCTTACTATAGCACCCCAAATGTCGAAATGGTTGATGGTTTTCAAAATCACATCAGGTGACTACTAACTAGCACTGTTCTCTAAAACTCTAGTGCTCATTCAAAATAGTTTTAGACAACTAGAAATCTGCAATGCTGTATCATAATTTGCGACAATTTCGAATAATTTTCATTAAAATAAAATTCCTTTGAAAACTTGCCTCAACACCGGTTTCTTCCTGCGCTTCAGAAAGGATAAAATCGCGAGCCCCGGTTTTGGCTTTGCCGCCCTTTTTTCCTTTCGGACTTTTAGGGGGATATCCAAGAGGTCGATATCCTTAGCAGCTTTTCTTTTACGGCTTTCTTGTAACGACTTGTGAATACGCCCAGAATCGCTTCCTTCTTCCGCTGCTCGGCCTCCTCTTGTTCTGCTCTGGTCTCCTCCTCTGCTAATTTTGTAAGAAAATCATCGGTCATCCTTACAAGCTTCTTAAACTGACCCGAAAATATAATGAGTCCGCCTTTCGCCTTGTCTGGAAGAAGGATATCCGGATTTTGGGCGCTTACAGCATAATGCTTCAGGGTTATGCATGGAAACCCACGTTTTAGGCCACAACGTCCCACTTCGATAAATAATCCCCCTCCTAGAGGTATGCTACTATTGTTGGATCAGAAATACTGGATGTTTCCATTATAACAATACGCCGCAAACGATCGGAAATATAATTCACGCTTTCAGTACTAAACATAACTTTATAGGATAGAAGTTAGCTTTTAAGCTGATAAAATACACCTTAAGAAAGCTAAAGCACACCAAAGTTGAATTTCTGTAGTAAAGTTTGCTACAAGTATTATCCTCTGCCTTAAGTTTCTAGACAATAGGTTATAAGTTAACTTTTAAGCTGATATAATACACCTTAAAAAAGCTAAAGCGCACCAAAGTTAAGTTTCTGTATTAAATTTTGCTACAGATCGTATCCTCTGCCTTAAGTTTTTAGACAATAGGTTATAAGTTAACTTTTAAGCTGATATAATACACCTTAAAAAAGCTAAAGCGCACCAAAGTTAAGTTTCTGTATTAAATTTTGCTACAGATCGTATCCTCTGCCTTCTGTTTTTAGACAGTCAATATGAACGGTTAGAAAATTCTGTATTAAAGTTCACTACAGATCTTATCCGCTTCCTTGGGTTTTTAAGCATTTAATATGAAAATTTCTATCAACTTCTTTTCACAGAACGTTTGCCTAATAAAACTAAAGTCAATAATCAATTCAAAATCAGTGTACTAGTTCAACGTCTACAGGATATTTTTGTACTAAACATTGCTTCAGGAGTTTAAAATTTGGCAACAAAGGCCCTAACACAAGACATAGTAGTTCGACTGACAACGTAACAATCTAATTTTACAAGCCGAATAAGCTGGCTATTATCCAACTGATTAGATTATAAAATACAATAAGCTATTCAAGTAAGGTCAATATTTATTTTTTCAGAAGACTAGTTTGTTATGGCTTTGGATACTGTTGGCTGTAATGGGGACTCTTGGTTCCTTGCTCATATTGATTATTTCAATAAAAATATATTTTAAACTGTCGTCTGCAATTACTCCGTCTCAGCCAACTCCGATAGATATCGAAATGGATATGATTTTACTACAAACTGACAATTCTTTTTCTAGTGTTTATCGTTCAACTACGGTCCCACTCTAAAATGTGGTAATGTTGTTATCTTTGACTGCCATTGTTTAGGACTGCTGATATGAATAAAACTTACATCAGCTTCATTTTGTAATGACACAAGATCTGTACCATGGGCGAGGTGTTCGTGTACTATCAGTTCTTGTGCACCTTCTCTCACACGGAACATTGTTTGCAAAAATACAGCTATTCTTGTTCAGGAAAAGGATGGAAATTTTTAATGTGATCAGCAAAAGTTTTAAAAGTCTCAAATATTTCCAAAGAGTGGCAATGCCGACAACAAATCGGAAAAAATTGCTAGCACATCTAAAATAAGCTTTTTGCAAACAAAATGAGTTATAAATAGCGTCCAAATAGATGACTTCCACCGTAGACTCGTTCCATAGGGGGAAATTCGTGTCGAAGTAGCCAAACATTCAGCCTGCCCGTTGGTCCATTGTTTGTATGCTTGCAAATAAGGGGAGGAAGATATTTTCTTTGTGTACATATACACAGTAGCATCTTTCAATATCGATTGCCAGTAATCGTAAAAAACGAAATAACAGATCGTATGCAAGCATCCGACGAAATTGTTATCTAAGATATATTCCACTTGTAGAGTAATCCAAACCTTTTGTATATTTATTGTTGTGTAGTAAACTTCAGAATTTGTGAACCCAAATACAGATTCTGTAGAGTGTAACATTTTAATCGCAACTTTTGGCGATAGAATAACACGAACCGGATTCAGAATTGTCAAAGCGAAGTCCTTATAAAATCGAGTCAAACGGAAAACCCTCTGTGATTTGCTCTTTCTGGATTAATGCGCCATGCCTAACCATTGGGAAACGATTTCTGAATCACTAAATAGCGTTTCTTGGCCCAGGTGTCCCCATTGCAAAACAATCTTGTTAAGCACCAGGCCAGGTCCACTCTTTGAGTCAGCTTTAATGCAAAGCTGACAATCTGGAAAACTGTCGCTTCCACGAAAATTAAAATTGTCTGTAAGCAAATGTTTTCAAGAGTCTCGGGATTCAGACCTAAACAGTATTACAGTTGTGGTCCTTTAGATTAAAGTTGCCGACCTTTATGTAATCTCACGTTAATTTCTTGTCTAAGTAATTGGATCCAATCTCCGTCTTGTCTTTTTTTTAGATTCAGCAATGCATTAACCTAAGCAATGTAGTCTGACTTTGTAGGATACTTTTAGTTAAAATTACATGCAAAAATTTTAAGTAGTTTGATTTGAAATATCAGCTCACGTCTCATAACGCTTTTTTGATAAACTGAATTCTTAGCCTTTCAAAAATGGAGTCATGTTTACGTCACCGAAGCTTAAATTTTCGATTCTACTGCAATATATTTCAGTGAGGAATTAGCTAACCTAAACGAATTTTCAAAATTAAAAATTAGATGCATGTGCTAGCGCATACAACCTAAGGATGTAGACATATAGTTCACTGCTTCCACTAAGTTAAATGTTAGAAAAGGAACAAATATGTTTTCGACATTTACCTCAAAGTAGCTGATTAAGTCGCAATCAGACTAACTTTAAATTCGCCAAGCAATTAATTGTCTGGCTGAGATCAAATTATTGATGTTCTCGAATCAGACACAATTTTCAGCTGCGATTTGATCCTCTAATATATTTCTATGCAAGTCAATTTTTCTGGAAAACCGGCTGTTTTTAATACGAACTGGTTCATAAGCATTGCTATGCCCACTAATGTTGCTTCTAGCGAAAGACGTTTTGGCAGTTATATTTTATGTCACTCGTATGCAGAAACAGTGTATGAACATTTTGTTGTCTCTACAGCCTGAAACAGGTCCTTGCAATTAATGCAAAATCCATGATTTATTTAAGTTTTTGAGCTAGGTTTTCACAATGTTGTTGAAGCTATTATATACATAATTTGATGGCTATAATTTTCCAGTATTTCTGAAAGTGTTGGTTGATTCAAGCTTAGAAACAACATGAGCTGGGCTATTAGTAAATTACAGATGCTGGTGCATATCGGTTGACCAAATTATAAAATTAGCTATTCTACAGTGAAATCCATTTCAACAACTCCAAAATGAAACTTAAATTACCTTTATCGTTATTTTGTGATATTGTTGCTGCTCGATTGTAACTGTACAATATTAATTAGATAGGCTCAGAAAGTAGCTGCTTCCAATCAAGTCCGTTCATTACTTAACATCCAAATCAATAATCACGAATTTGCCAGATCGTGGACGCAATAAACTACCACTTTTCCTTCCAAAAACTGAAGCAAAGAAGTGTTGACCGTACAGTAAAAAATTCGTCCATTGAAATTTGAGTAAATATCAATATTTCAATTTTTTCGTGAGAGGTCGGAATACGAAACCTTTTAGAAAAATTCAGACTGTCGGTTAACAAAAAACAAATTGAAACCTATGTCACAGTTTACATCTAACTAGAGCAAACTTAATCCAATTTCGGAACAAAACAGTATTGTTCCAGCCAGGAGACTGTTTTTATCTATTTTTATTATTTTTATCTATTATTTTTAGCTTATCATTCAGCTGTACTGTGTCGATTAAGTCTGCCTAAAATCATCCAGTGTCTGGCACGGCAGTTCTGACTAACAAATTTTTGTTCGTTTTTTATTCAAAGATGCCAAGTCTAGATTTATAAAACAATACCAACCATAAAAACAGCTACTGATATGATAACATTACAGCCCCATTGAAGTCCAATTATACTAACAGAAAAATTACGAAAAATATGAACATATTATTAGGATCACATCATGTACATATATATGTACATACAACAAAAAATTAACACATTCTGATTCCGCAACAGATTCCAGATCAGACGTTCAGGCTGATTTAGTCTGATCTCCGGCTCATTGATGATTTCATCAACCGCGCTGAATTTGATCAAATCTATGGTATTCGAGACATCAGAAGTCTGGTTCTTACGTTGAATTTTTACGATCAGCCACAAAACCACCACCAAAACAAAACACAAGCCAACCGCGGCCGCTACAGGAACCAGTCGAACCACCACTTCATTATCAGCGCGGAATGCAGCTGAAACAGTTAGGAAAATGTACACTAATAACAAGCTTAAAAGTGGTCTAGTATACTAATTTGCTCTACTACTACGTTTATACGTAATTTAGATATAGCTTATTCATTACAACACTAATCCATCCAGATATGTCGTAAACTATTCTATCGTCGAGCACAAACTATTAACAGTTGTAAACCATATATACAGGTGTTCAGCGAGGCATACCGATTTTCTAGTTTCGCCGTTTTAAATCTGTTGCTAAATTCAGACCAGTTGCCATGTCGTAACGGGGGGGGGTTGTTAAACTCAAACATTACATAACTACTGCTCGTTTATCGAATTTCGTGATTCCCGGGGTTGTCTGGTAAAGCAATAGTAATACGTAATAAACAATATGTTTTATATCTGGTAACAGTTATCTATTTTTCTTGAATGACAACAGTGATCATCGAAACATAGATAACAGCTAGGAAATTGTTTTTACAGTGTACGCTTTCGGACAAAACGATTTACAGAAGTCTTATTTCTGCTACAAAGCGCTAACAACCGAACGTTTAGCTTCGACGCAGCCACCAGATTGCAAAGAATTCTATAGTGATCTTGCCGGATGTAGTGTTTTAGAGAAAGATATGCGGGCTTTGAGAAATTGCTAGCTAGTGGCTTGCCCGGAGTCTGAAATTATGAAAGCCATAAAACTGAAAGCATCGCCATTGACAGGCAAGCAAACTCATTCTCACCTGCTGCGTGTTTGGCAGACCGAGAACATGCAGACATTATGGGATCTTTTGATGTTCTATTTTTGGCATGACCTGAATCCTACTCTGACTGTTTTTATATATATTTATTTATTTTACTACAAGTTCTTAAGTTCGGGTATTTGCAGCAAATTTTGAAAGACTGTAATTTGCTCAATGTTTGGAGTTCAACAATAATTTTTATATCATTTTAAAGCTTAGAATGTGCTTGTTACAACTACGTACACTATAGCTGTCTCATTTCAACTCTTCGGCTTGGACAACATGATATTTGAACAACTACTTGCAATAACATGAAAACAATTTTTGAACATGGATATCTCGAAGTGTGGGAAAGCTAACGAAAAGCGACCAGTTCAGGCTTCAAATGAAACGTCTTCCCGAGGGCTAGTTTTTTCTGAAATTGTTTAACGAGTAAAGAAGCAAAGGTTTTGAGAAAAACGTAAATTTTGTCCGATTTTCGTCAAAATTTTTAAGTTTGAACGCTTATTTCTCTCGAACTGAAAGTCAAAATGCAAAACCATGAACAATAGCCCTCGGCAATTTGTCAAAGATACGTGTGTAAAGCCGTTTTTTAACTGATTGCATGAATTTAGAGAAATCCGTGTTCAAAACAATCTAGTTGTGATTTTCAAAATTTCACATTTTCGCTGCTGTGCGCCGGCAGAGATACCGCAGAGAGCTCTCCTTTGGGTGTAAGATGTCCTTTAGGACCACAAATATGGACAATACTTGACCGACAGACCAGCGCTGTTGAAGCTGTCGAAATCTTGCAATATTTGATTTTTCGAAAAATGGCCGGTTTTGGACCTCGAAAATCAATTTTCGCTGTTATCTCTTAAACCTTAAGGAATCGAAGAAAACTCACAAGAGCAAAGTTGAAGGTCTTGGTGAGAGCATTCGAATGACTATACGTTCATCCATGTAGGGTGGTCACAGTGCAAGTTATGGTGGAATAAAGCTAATTTTTCCAAAACTCAAATTTTCAAGCCGTGACTTTTCTAACATGTTTTATTGGATAAATAATGTAATTGTAGCAAATTTGAATAAATTTCAACGACAATTGCGCTTTTTAAGCCCAAAAATACACGAACCCGAACCAGCACCTTAAGCTAACACTTCAAAGAATAATCTATCTGCGCTTTACAATTTCTTTTTTCTATTTCTTTCTTTCCCTTTCAAATCCTATTCACCGGTGCAACTCAGTTTTACTTTTTTACTAGCTCTAATGGCACAGGCTAGACGAAACAATGAATTTTTTTCTACAAAACCGAAGTAGTGCTTATTTTGTCACTTTGAATACCGAATTAAATCTTCGCTAAATTTAATACAAACCTGTCTTTTATCTCTGATTTGGTCTCGATGACTAAGTAAAGAACTCCTCAACAGCGGTAATTTTCATCAATACAAATTAAAACTGCAAGTTGTTTTAACTGGCAGAAAGTATTAAAATAACATTTCTAGCTTGAATAAATACAATCCAAATAAAGGGGGTATACTGTAGATGTCAATACGACTTTAGAAGTTTTAAAAGATGATGTTTGTTTCAAATTGGATGGTTTGTGGCGTTTAGGTTTTCCTAATGTTGACATAAAAGTTGATAAACACCTACCTAGCTATTTTAGACATTATTTCTTCACAAATGTCGAAATTGGGGAAAGTATTGGCAATGAAACTATTACTGTCTGTCTCTTCACCGCTTAATAAAAGCGAGTATACGCTGTGAGGGCCTCAATAAGTCTGATATATAACCTCACATCCTGATAAAAGATTTGAACACAAAATATTCAACGCTTTGAGTTAATGCAAGAATTCTACGACACTTTGCTGCTGTCCCTTTATTTTCGGGACAAACTGAAAGAACTTGTTTCTTGTGGTTAACATTTTCAAAGCAGCAATGATTCGACAATCTAAATCCAAAGCGAAATTTTTTCAAACGGAAGTACAAATACAAGATGTAAATGAGGCTTTTCGAACTTGTGATACCAACATGTTAAGATATTAATTTTCCGTGTTAAAATAATTGGAAGATGACTCCATTTTTATTTAAATGTATTTGGCCGGCCTGAGTTTAAACAATATTGACGCAATGTCTCTCTGAGTAGGCTCCATTGCAAGTCATTTAAGGAGCATACGAAAATGATTTAAGGCAAATTAAGATGGAAACAAAAAGTAAATGAATAATGAGTTGACGACATTTCAGCAAACCCTTTCTTATCAACTGCTAGAAAGGTATGAGCTATTTAAGCGAATGCTAACTGTATGTTGGCAATTTGCGATAGTGTACGGTGTAAAATGATTGTTCGGCGGTAGTACTGTTAAAAACGCTGACAACAGCTTGTTTCGTGTTTTCTGTTATCCCGGGAAAAGGTAAGATTTCGTGGTTAGAAAACCGCTTTCTATTATTTTAAAGTTTTCACCCAGCGATACCTTAATAGTCCACGCCGGAACAAATAATTTTTGTGATAAGGCTTACGCAACTCTTACCCCACGTTTGGAAGACCTACGGACATTCGAAAACTGTGTTGAGCTGTTAGTTTATTGCGCTCCTTGTCAGGTGGTGGTTAGCTTAGCTGTTCCAAGACTGTGTGATGAGCAGTCGGACAACAGTCTTCGCCGCTTGGTTTGCTCAAATCTTGAATTTGTCAGTTCCGAGCTATTTTCGTGGGATCATAACGTTTCTGAAGAAATATCATTTGTTGACAATATTAATCGCTTTATCCTAAGAAACAATGAAAACCATAACCAGCCTGCGAGACGGCGCACTAAGATCTGGTATTACTCTCATGATCTGCTCCATCTTAGTGGTAGCAAGAGTACATAATAACTAAGAGTGTGACAAGCGTCACGCTCTTAGTTATCAAGCGAAAAACATCATCTGCACAATAACGGCTGACCCCCCACAACTGAGTATGTGCACTTCAAATATTTTTGCCCACTATGCCTACGTTCTAAAGCTCAAAATCACAACTAGTCTGGTTCAATGTGTGTCTGTAGCGAGCTTTAGAACGTAGGCATAGCGGGCAAAAATATTTGAAGTGCACATACTCAGTTGTGTGTGGGGGGGTCAGCCGTTATTGTGCAGATGATGTTTTTTGCTTGATAACTAAGAGCGTGACGCTTGTCACACTCTTAATTATTATGTACTCTTGGTGATAGTGGAGTGCTCTTTTTTAGCGAGGCATTTAAATAAGTGTAAGCCAAATTAAGGTTTACTAGGGAACTGTGAGACTTTTGTCGCTGATCAATCGGTTTTGAGATGTTATTAAATACTTCCTATATGACACTCCATTTTCTTAAGATAAACTGGGCTGAGATGTTTTTGTTGTCAGCTTTGGGAGTACCGGTCTCAGCTACTTAAAATTTTTGATTTTAGTTTCGGACCAAGACCTGTAGCCCTGATAAGGACTGTTTGCATAAATGGTAGATCAGAATTCAATCCCGAACCGTTCGATAGCCACCTTACGAACTAGGCTACTCGACTGGACAAAATTGCAAGAATATTCTTAAACTATATACTCATTTCGAAGTATTACATTCGGAGCTACACTACAACAAACGAGGAAGCCTAATGCAAAGCTGTGCTTCTTCTGGTGAAAAGCTTAAATTTAACTATTTATATTCTGTTTCATGCACCACATTTTTAACCAGGTGCGTGTTTCTGTGCTACTTGTTAATACCTTATTTTGATTTGATTTTGTGTGATTCAAGACTTAGTTTGCTTATATTGTTTATACTTTGAATTCGTCTACAATTCATTCGGGCCGTGTTCTGTCACAAACGCGTTTAGTCGGGTTCAGTCCAATCCATCTGGCCCAGGGTATTTTTTAGGGATTTTTTTCCGAGGGGGGGGGCTTCCCGGGGGGGCCCGGGCCCGGGCCCGGGGGGGGGGGAAAGAAATTTCGGGGGGGGGGGGAGATTTTTTGCAAAAAGGAGCCAAAAATGGTATGTTTTGGCGTATTTCGCATGGTGAAACGCAAAACGTTCTCAAAAATGCCAGGATTTAAGCTAAAAATAGCTATTTTTACGAAAAAATCTCCGGCGAAGCCGGAAAATTTTTGAAAATTGGCCTATTTTTGGCAAAAATTTGGGCCTCCAAAAAATCCTGGGGGGGGGAAGCAAAAATCCCGGGAGGGGGCGATTTCGGGGGGGAAGGCATTTTCGGGGAGGGAAGGTCAATTTCGGGGGGCCCCCCGCCCCCCCTCCTGTAAAAAATACCCTGTGGCCCGAATTCTTTCTGTCCGCCTTTGGTTGAATCCCGTCGTTGAGGTGTCCGCGAATGCGAAGTCGACTGCCAGTATCGTGTGGGTGCTCTGGAATCTACTATCGTTCCATTGTCCCTCTGCTCAATGAAACCAGCTGCACTCACAAGGTGGAATCCAGATACTGCGAAAAGCCAACCTCTTGTTTTGAGTTAAGCTCAAGTAGGTTTGCTATTAAACATTCTCGAATACATTAGCTAGCATTGCCTTTGTCTTGTTATGATGGTTTAGCGAGCGCACTGATTAGTGTACGGGTACTGGGGTTAAATGTGAGATATGGGTGGTAGGGGTGGTTAGTTTGGTTGATTGCATACTCCACTCTACCCTTGACTGGATTTCATACAAGGAAATGAAAATTTGAAATCTAATTCCTTTGGAATTCAACTGCAGTTCACGCCTGTTGGTTAGTTAATGAAGTGGTTTCGTATCCGCATAGCTTGAAGCTGAGTCAATGAGGTGGACTCAGATGGCGAGGCTTATGCGGTTAACAAAGGAGCTAATAATTTTACAACTGTCTTGGCCTGAATCTGGAAGATTCTCAGTTGCTTTATATTTATACAGGCCACGGCAACTTTCGAAGCTAGCATTATCTAATTCATCTGAATACGCACGAACTATTGAAAACATTTGCCTGTACGAAATTGTGAGTGCTTAATGCGCTTGTTCCAGTCTACGCTCGTTCATAGTTGTGTTCGCTGTTTATTTGCAACTACTAATGTTTCAGGTAATGCTACAACGTATGATGGGTGGTGGAATACCCCAATGTTCCTGCAGTTCCTGTTGCCGTTGCCGTTGCCGTCGCCATATGTCTCGTGCTCGCCCTAGTGCTGAAAGTGCGGCACGCCTACAGTAAAGAACGCCCACCAAAGCCAACTCTAATCCGTTTGGACACTTTAGATGACCAGATGATTGAGCTTCGCCAAATCTTTGTGCACCAACCTTTAGAAACCCTTGTTTAGCTTTCTTAATAGAATGAACAAATTGTGTTGTGTACAAATTTGTAATTACGTTTATTGGGTTGCCGCTTTTTCACAAAAAGGCAACCCTTTAAGTTGGGTATGTCCGTTATTTCTTTATTATTATTCTCTGGATTCTTGTCCCCCCCTCTAACTTTTGATTGGCTGGACCGATCCGGCTGAAATTTTCAGGGGGAGTTGGGGGTGACCTAAAGTGCTCCCGGATGTGCGGGCAGTTCGGTACTTCCCGGATTCCGGAAATGGCGGTACCCGGAATGTTTTAGAATGGTAAGGGGGACCAAGGGAAACGTAAAAATTTTTTGTCTCCGATTTCGCTTAAAAGTTGGTCATAGGGTAACTCGACCACGCTGATTTCGAAACTGAAATCGAAATTTAACTGAAATCGAAATTTCCGGAAAATTTTCGGATTTCGAGATATTCGACCCGGAAAATTCCGGATTTTGAAACATTTCTCCAAAAGTGGTCAATATGGTACTCAAATGAAATAGCTCGCCGAGCTGAGCAACTTTCCTTCTTGCGACATTATCCGGAAATGCGTCTAGCGAAAGTTATGGCCGAAAAACGGAAAATCCGGGAATTTCCGAAAACCCGGATTTTGGACGAAAAAATTATTTGTCTCCAATTTTGCTTTAAAGTTGGTCATAGGGCAATTCGACCATTGCTGATTTCGAAACTGAAATCGAAATTTCCGGAAAATTTCCGGATTTCGAGATATTCGTCCCGGAACATTCCGGATTTTGAAAAATTTCTCCAAAAGTGGTCAATATGGTACTCAGATGAAAGAGCTCGTCGAGCTGAACAACTTTCCTTCTTGCGACATTTTCCGGAAATGTTCCTAGCGAAAGTTATTGCCAAAAACTGAAAATCCGGGAATTCACGAAAACCCGGATTTTGAACGGAAAAATTTTTGGTCTCCGATTTCTCTCAAAAGTTGGTCATAGACTAATTCGGTGGCGCTGATTTCGAAACTGAAATAGAGGTTTCCGGAAAATATACGGATTTCGTGGTACTGGACACATAAAATTCCGTGTTTATAAGAGGAAAAATGGCAGTGGCAACCCATTCATGCCACTTTGCTTGTTAATTGTGAGTTCGTTTTGTATGGACTTTTGTTTGGTATTTGGCCAGTTTTTGATGTTTGGTTTGCGATGCTTCCTGCTATGGTCGGCCTGCTGAAATTTTGTTGTGTTCTATTGGCGTTACGTGTTTATTGAGCACTGCTGAAGTCTTTTTCGGACAGTTTGATCAGTTTCAATGTTCTGTTTGACCGGTTTTACTCTAGCCGGAAAGTTTATATCGTTTGGTTTTGTTTTATGGAATGTAATTGTTTTGCTCTTGAAATACAAATCTTGGAATGTGTTGCTCCAACACTTCTAGAAAGCAATGGTTACGGTATTTGTTATTTGCTTGCCATTTTAATGGTATTCTTTTGGTGACCGTCTTATTTACTTTATCTTTTCCTTGGAGCTTAATTGGGTGACATGAATAAAGTGCAGAAAACCTCTTTAGCAGTTTACAAATAGATTAAGGCATCTAGTGTTTGAAGTCACAGGACTGCGCTAGCACTAAACCCAATTTATTGCATTTTTCACCTTTATCAGCAAGAGTAATAAAGCTGTTTAATATAGAGCTAATATACAATCAGAAGGGCAAGACCATATTAACGAAATTGCTAGGGTGGGGAAGTGTCAGCTGACGTTGCTTTAGTTGTGCTAAGGGTAGGTGTCGACTCAGGTACCTTTGTAGTGTAGCCAAGTCTGCTGTAGTCGACGACTGTACTGTAGACGTTGACAGTATCAAGTTGATTAAACAGCCGGCGTCGTCGTCGTCTTCATCGGCATCGGCGTTTCTGTCGTCGTGGCCTTCGCCGCCGCCGTCGTCATCGTCGCAAACGCATACGTTCTTCCCGTTGAGCAAAATTTGTTGTTGATTAGCAAAAACCAGGGCTTCATGGCTGGAAGTCAGGTTAATACGCATGAGCTTTCCGCACCGCATTTACTAACGAACTTCACTCTCTTCAGCACACTTAGTTTAACCAAATCCTGGTTTAGGGTAATATTACAGTTGTTATAAATCTAAAATATGATATCCTTCGACAGCCGGGGGAAAGTAGTGGTCATTTGGAGGGAAGGAACTACCGACGAATGCAATCCTCAATCGCAAACGGAGGAGCAAAGCAGTCACATCACAGTTTTGAAACACTTGAATGAATCAGCAGCCTCACCTAAACAAAAAGTGTGTAAAATAGCTTGAGCTTGTGTCGCGGCGTGTGTGTCTTTGGCAGGGCTGTATGCCTATTTAAAAATGTGTCACTACAGTTTGGGAACGAATTCAAACTTAAGCTTGGTTCGATTGTGCCTGGGTGGCTCAGTCGGTAGAGCGTCGGTCTAGTTAACCGAAGGTTGTGGGTTCGATCCCCACTTCAGGCTCGGATTTTTCGGGTCTGTGGTGCTGTAGTGACAACTTTCTTTCTTTCGTCTATTATCTTGTATCTATCTACTAGAATTTATACCTTTTCTGTTTCCAAACTGAAGAACTTAAGTTTTCATCATAGTCAAAACCCCCTCCCCTCCGCTCCTCTCCTTGGGGGTGGGGAGGGTTTCCCGCGCGCACCTACGGCGCACACGTCATTGTTACTCCGACTGTTGTTGTTGTTTTGTGATTGTATAACCACTCATCAATGCTTTTTATTTGTTTTAGTGTTGATCGTAGATTGGCGAAGGATCTGCTAACGGGAAGTGGTCTACCTCAACCATGTCTGTGGTTAGATCCTCAGCAGCGTCAACAGCAACCGAGCAGTTAGCTGAGAAAGGATGTTCGGCGGCGGCGGAATCTGAAAAGGGCGACGGCGGTGGCCCTTCCGTGGATTCTGAGACCTTGGCCAAATTGAAGGATGACTATGTCAGTGAGGCCTTTTCCGGATTGCCCAAGGTCTCACAAGGCGATCTACAACTTTCCCACTGCCGAGTTCATTGCCGCCGCTCTGAAGGATATGCTGGAAAAAGTCTACCAGTCGGAGCAAGAATTTATGTCATTTATGTAATTTATGGTGAGTCTTCAATTAGGCTACATTCTACAGAACCGAAAACCACTCGAGCTGCGATACTTTTATCCATCAGCCGATACCTTTGTTTTTCCTAACCCAAGGGTTGTGTCCAATGCTGAGTCTCACAAAAGGCCTGGAAAATCAGCTCAGTCAGTTAGGTTTTCCGGAACTTGCTGCAGGCTATGACCGACACTCAAGCGATTTGATATTCGTACGACCAAGAGTACATAATAAATAAGATTGTGACAGCAGGCAGGCTCTCTGCTCTGTTATCAGCAGCTGTACGCCAAAGGCCCACCCCCCGCAATTGCGTACCTAGTGGACCCCCCGCAAATCAGTACCTAGTACGCGATTGCGTATGCTCACTCGCTTCTACAATATGCATTCTATCGGGACCCCCCCCGAAAATGTGACCTATCATGTATCAATCTCTGCTGTTCCAAATATTGGGCGACAAAAAAATAAAATTCTCATGAAAATCTGGAAAGAAAAAATGACGTGCCTTTGGGACCTTTTGAAATTTTTCCATTGGGATGATCTAAAACCCACGCTCATTGCTTTTGAAAATCACTACAAAGAGTTTTTGTCGTTGGGAGTCGACATGCTTTAATCACACGTCAGTCGGCCTTCTATAGCTTTACCCTACATGCTGCGCACAAGAGAGTCACTGTACAATTACTTTTACTTGCTCGATGCTGACAGCAATAAAAAAACTGCTGTCTGGGCTCGTAGGAGGACCTTCACTTTGGGCGACATTTCACCGTCGGTAGTGGTGGTAGTCTGAAGTGGTAAAAAACGTCGATGTCTAGAGAATAGTTACTTTTGCAATCAAATGGTTCTTTCAGCAACCTACGTAAAGTGGTTGCTCGAGCACGTTGTGCTTGCTGAAAATATCACATGGTCGATACAGTTTGCTGGTTCAGCTCCTTTCACCCAGTTTGTGAAAACAGTAACAGACTACAGACGCAAAGCTAGCACTGACGGCTCGACTGTAGGCGGCCTGGTGATGAAGATGTTAAGCAACTCTGAATATGGGTCATCCCTGATGATCCCTTTATAATTCACTAGAACTCGAGTAGTGGATAAAAGAAGCTTCTTGCGAGCACTCAACCAGCCACATTTCTCTGACTGCAACGCTCTTTCACCGGACTATTTTGAAGTCACTTCGACAAAACGTCCAGCTGTTTACGACCATCCAACAGCATTCGGGTTCGAGACCCACAACGGCGCTAAAGTTAGCTTGCTTAAATTTCTTTATGATTTTTTGGATCTCTATATACCGCACACTCATTATCGGCTAACTGTGACCGATACAGATTCTTTCATGTCTGCTCTGGCTGAAGAGAATCTGATTGTGCATAGCCAAACTTAGGTCAAGACTTTTTAAGTCATCGCTGGGAAGTTTTCGCTGATGATGATACCTCGAAAACAAGCTTGAGTATTTTGAAGTTGAGCCTGGATCCGGAAAACAGAGGCAGTGGGAAAGTGAATGATTTAAAAACAATGTCGAAACAATGACCTGGCCCTACAACGCTACAAAGAAGCCCTATATGCTGATAAAGACGCCAAAAAGCTGATATCAGAAAGGCAGGCCTGGAGCAAAAACTACACACTTATCAGCTGCAAAAACGGGGTCTTAACGCTATTTACTTGAAGCGCAAGGTCGCTGCCAATAAATTAGATACAAAGAATTTACGTTTGTAAATATTTTATCGGGGAAGTTAGGTTTGTAAACATTTTGTCTGTCGTATGCGGTTGCAAACAGTGAACGAATCAATCTGTTGGCGGCTGCGGAACAAATTTAGCATGACAATATATGTGTTATGTCTTATGACAATAAAGCTTTGTGTTCGATGTGAGCATCGGTTTCGATTGCTTATTATATGTCTGTATTTGTCCATGACTTATTCGATTCGCTGACTTGTGACAACTCTTGAGAGTCTGATGATCACACCTTTTTGTGATTGAAACCTGTATTTGTAATGCGAATGCATTACTAAAACCAATGCAACTTATTAACAAATTTATTTACATATTTACATAACCACAATCATCACTTTTTAAACGATTCCTATCGCCTCTTTCTTCCTCGGCTGTTCTGCTGTTCTGCTGCGCTACATGCGGCAGTATCGGTCCGGTGGGTTCGCGTTATCCCTGCTTCTCGTCGTTAACGGTCATTTTGTTCCAAGGGATTTATATTGGTGAACACAAACTATATCAATCGTAGGGCGTTGGTAGCTGTATGACCAAGTTAGCCCATTCATCCTAAACCAAATCTTGCTGCAGATTTTGTTTATTTGATAGTTGATCCCAAGTGCACGGTGCTCTGACTTTCCAGTTGTTCAGCTTTGTGGTTCTGGAGTTTATTTTGATTAAGAGAGACTTCGAGCACTATATCTCCTTTGAGTGGTATTTCAACTGATAAAAGACTTGTAATGGCAAAGAACATCTGACAAAGTAATCAACACAAATTTACATATTATAACGTGTTGTAACATTATAACATATTATAACAAGCTGATATTTTAACGTTCTACCTTCAGTTGTTTTCTGGAGTTGTAAAAAAATCAAACGTGGTAGCTGAATGGTAGGTAAATATAATCTTTTCTGTTAAAACATGGTCAGTGAATACATTAGCTAGAAGGTGTTGTATACAAGTCGTGATATCGTTGATCAAGTCAATGTAGAAGTCAGGATGAATTCGGTAACTGAACAGCCTCTCAAAAAAGTAGTTGCGAAAAATATTTATCAAAAACAAAATTCTGTTGCTTCCAAATGGTAATATACGGGTAAGAGACCAGAAGAATTCAAACTTATTCATAATAAAGTGGCTCCCATTTCTGACCTACCTTTTGAAAATTTTCAGCAAAACAATTAGTGTTTTGTAGGAAGCTCACCAAGATAACGGCTTAAAAATAAACCTTGAAAACAACAAGATACAAATCACTATGTAACCAAGAAAAAGTCAGCTCATACAACGTCATCGTCGGTATGGTTGCTGGTAGGTGGTCTGGATGGGACCTTATACCCGTTACTGTCACATATTACTGTCATAGAATTTTGCTTGTTTAGACCACCCAGAATTCATTGTAGAGCTGGCTAGCTGTCGTGCGTTTTACTAACATTGCATGTGTAGTTGATGTTGTTGCTGCTGCTGCTGCTCCTGCTGCCATTGTTGTTGAAATATCCCGGCTAAGTTGATTGTATACCGCGTCAAGCGGATGCATTGCAACCCACGTGCATTCTTTATTGTTGTTGACTTCACAGCCAGCTTCGTTTCATAGCCAAACAGTCCCTGTTGAGTTTGATCACATTAACGTTCCAAGCGCCCTTGAAGCTGTTGTTGATATAGAATACATACAATTTCTGAACATTAATAAGACCTTATACGATTTGATAGCCGGTGAATAGGGCTGGTTTGGGAATTCAGGCGTACACATAAGACAATTCATTAAACCGAAGTTGACATAGCAATCTAATAATTAAATAAAATTAATTAAAATAAAATAAGTGCTAACAATAAATAAATAAGTATTAAGCTCTAACTTATTTTGCCAGTTATTTGACCAGTTTATGAATGCAAATGAAGAATGTATGAGAATTGGCAAAATGAAAACGGAACAGTACAGCAATTGAAAGCTCAACTTGTTCTGCTTCTGGAAGTTGGCAGTAGACGCAACTTTACTTTAAAGCAATTTTCGTTTACAAATGGTGGGACTAGCGGAGTCAGAAAAGATTCGCAAAAATCCGTCTTTTCAAACGCTTCCTTCTATCACTTTTGCTTAGACGGACGTTGTCAGTATACAGACTGTTGTACGCACACTTAGTTACAGCGTTGATGAATGATGATGGCGCTTCAAAACTTGAAATCAATAATATGTTCCCAAAAATCTTTGAACTGTATGTGATAAAATTGCTTTATCAGAATTTCAAATTTCTTATATCAACAAGAATTTTTGGTGTACACTAGGAAGACCTTATCTCAACATTTACATCCAACACCACTGGTTTATAAAGTTGAAAACCTGACTAATGTATTTGTCCTCCTGCATTTATCAAAATATTTCTACACTTAGCCCTGCCTGCGTAAAATGCGGATTCTGTAGGTTTACTTGATGTTCTGCTGTCAGGGCTTTCTTATTGAAATGATTTAACATGCAAATGGTGAAGATTACCTCAGCCTTCCTAGATAAAGGATATGCTTTTCGAAACTTAACGACGGAAGGTATATTGATCAGCCACGATGCTAGTACGAAGCCGGCGCTCATCGATTACTATGGGAGTATTTCAGCTTTTGGAGGAATTTCCTCTGAAAAATATGCCATGGCTTCATCGCACTCTGAGTGTATTCCAACTACAATCCAATGCCGGGAATGTTTTCATCGACGGAGATGTGCTGATATCATTCCCATTTATGCCAGATTTTGTTCTTCCTGCGGGTTGCAAACTTCTGAATCAGATCTACCCTGTTTTCCTGGCCTGTCACTTCGCCCTCGCTGTGCCGAAGGTTCATAATGAGCCTTTTCCGAGAGAAAAACCTTACCAGGGTTTCGAAGATCAAAAACATTTCCTTTGCAAGGTAGCAGAACAGTAAAATAATCCGCATTTTGACGACCGTTTCAGTTTGACGATCGAATCAGACTGAGTTTTAGTCGGTTTGATGCCCAATTCAGTTTGATGTCTAATTCAGTATGATGTAAAATACAATTTGATAAGGAAAATCGAAAATATTTTAATAAAATCGTAATTTGCAATACTGCATTTAAATTCTTCTTTTTTACGTCATTTCTCATTTTGCTCAAGTTTAATTCAATACTATATGACCAAATTTCATCCGTCTGTATAAAACCCAAAGTAGCTGTTGTACATTTATGGTCGTAGCATTCTGACGTCAATTTAGAATGCTCTCCAGGTTTATTCAATAGAAATTATCCATACTTCGTTAAAATCTTATCAAATTGTAAGGTAAGTCATTCTTTCATTTACAGTACAATTAGTCAATTGACGTCAGCGGAAATATAAATACAATATTTGACCAGCGCGAATCAGTATAAACAAATTCACTATAATTTTCTGCATATCAACGAAGTTTCATTCAATGGCTTAAGTTAAGCCAGAAACTATTCAAAAGTTTCATGATAAGTTGCAGGAATTTAATCAGGCACTCTGGGCACTGTCGGATGAAATTCGCGACAATGGTGGTGGACTTGAAGATCATAAGTCTATGTGAATATGCTATTTGGGAATCTCTATCGGGGTTCTACAAGCCGTATTTGACAAGCGTAAGATAAATTATTTCTGCGTGTATTTAATAAAATACCAAAGAATTGACTAGCAGATTTTCATATTTGCTTACAAGCAACAATACCAAATGTAGGCAATTCTTATAAGTTTATTTCTGATGTTTGTACGTTTGTCCAACTTTGCCTAATTAATTAATAATTTGTTCATACCAACAAATATTCATTGAATATTACTCATAAATCTTGTATACACATCGTATATATTAATTAAGTGTAATCTATTGTGAAATACTAAAAATAATTTTAGATCAGTATGGTTCTCTATTTGAATGGCTTCGAATTGCTCATACTGAATCTGAGCCATCGATGCTTCCAGATGATCTCCAGTTGGATTAGTGGTATGTAACTAAACTTATCTAGAAGTTATGTAGACAAACACATTTTAGAGTTGTGCTTATGCATTTATTTCTTCTAAGGAAATTTTCAACTGTTAATTATGTATTAGGTTCTACGCAAAAGTTAAGTAGGCATTACGTCATTATAGCATGACAATGTTAAAGTGGTTCATACAGCCTGTAAAAATTGCAAAAGTGCAGCTAACGGTGAATTCTGCTTTTTGCAGTGGTTGAAATAGTCATAGTCAAAATCTAATTTGCATATCTATATATAAATCTAATGTGTCTTGTCTGATAGCTAATTTTGAAAGCCAAGGTTTCTGCACAGAAAGAAGCTAGCTAAATTTCCAAGACTTTTTCATAAGAGTAAGAAAGAAATACTTTCGAATAATTTTGATAAAATTCTACCATGCACACAGTATGTTATTAATGAAAATGTCAATAATTTAACGGATTTAAACAATACACTACCATTCTTCAATTTCTAAGTTTCTGTCACACAGGAACGGAGGTAGCGCAAATCTTCTAGAAAATTTTTCCATTTCAGATTCAGAGGCTTAGTATACGAAAATATTGTGGATCTCCAATACTTCTTCCATAAGCTGTCTCTGTGAAAATCATTTTTGCCACAACATAGGTTGGCTGACTGACAATAATCACTTCCAAAACTGTGAAAAAAAACTGTTGCATGTGGAAGCCACCTGATTAAATGACGACATGTTTGCCGACATTGAAAGAGCGTAGCTACCAGCATTTTTCTGATCCGACCATAGATGTGAAAAGGCGACAGCTGCCCGAATTTTAGAAAAAATTCATGTATTGTATTTGGCCCTGTTAACACTGCTGCAGCTCCTTCCAGTGGGATATCTCCAAAATCCTTCAAGCCAACTGAATTCAATGCTATTTCCATCCACTTCTGCGATTAATTGCATTGACTAAGCCTAAAATATAACAGCCATTACACAGATTTTAACATATAACCCATATATAAATTTAGATGCCTGTTCATAAAGAATGGCTCAAACTCCTATTAACCCTTTGTTTAGTACTTGTAAATTTGGGTATTCGACGGGGAGTGCCTATCAGAGACCTCAGAACTGGTTCTCCGCACAAAACCAGCACTACATTTTTACGCCGCAAAGCGTTGGTCATTTCGAGAGTAGTCAATAATTTGAATGACTACAGCTACTGCAAAAACCTTAGCATACGCTTATATTAGGTCATAAGTAGCATCGCAAAGAGAAACAAAGCTACTTTTAATAAGCAAAAACAATAGATAATCATCAATAATTTTGAACTATATATTAATTCCGTCAGCAAGTAGTACTTGTTAAAACTTCAAACCATTTAGTGTCCAAGACCTTAGTTTCCCAGATATCCATTGTATCTTTCAGCAGCTTCTTTGTAGAATCCCGTTTTATGAACCCTGGAAAAAGGAACAGTGGACTTTTCCCGCAAGAGCCTGAGTACAAAACGTCAGCACATTGTGGAGCAACTAATAGGCCAAGAGAATAGTCCATTCTTACTCCAAAATTGCCTCCAACATAAAGAACCAGATTTGCCGAATTTGAAAAGACAGATGAACAGAAGAAAGAGAAACCCAATTCGAGAACATCTGTAATGATTAGATAGAAGTATAGTTTTGGATCTGTGAGTCCCGCCGCAAAGGTAAAAATCAATGATTTGAGGCATGCCAGGAACGTTTTCGCATTTAATCATAGCTTACCATCAGTGGAAACGATATTGTAACTGGTATACACTGATGGTAAAGCTGGCTTGCGTTAGTTTGATGTAGTTGATCAGAGTGGCGAGGCATATCAAAATTTCTGTAACATGACCATTTTCAACTCTTCCACAGTTATGGATGGTTGTGGGAAAATATTTTACACCCCTCGACTTAGCTTTATCAAGAGAAACTGCGTTAACATCTCTGGTCAACTGAATGATTTTCTTATCTGACATTATCTAAAGCACTACAATTAATTTAATTACATCTAAATAATACTACATTGCATGTCAAAGTTCAGTATTCATGTAATGAGTCTCCAAAAAACCAAAACTTGAAAATATCTGCGGGTCGGGCAGTAAATAATTTTTCAGGCGACATTTCTCGATGCTCTGGACAAGCCAACATTGCACATCTTGCACATGGAGACATGAAAAGAAGTCCCACGTCTTCAACTGATACTCCGTTCCCGTGCTGAGGAATACATTTTCGAATTCTGTTGGTTTGAGATGGTCCTTTTGTAATAATTTTGTTAATACCATTTTGTTCCAAGGGATTTATATTGGTGAACACAAACTATATCAATCGTAGGGCGTTGGTAGCTGTATGACCAAGTTAGCCCATTCATCCTAAACCAAATCTTGCTGCAGATTTTGTTTATTTGATAGTTGATCCCAAGTGCACGGTGCTCTGACTTTCCAGTTGTTCAGCTTTGTGGTTCTGGAGTTTGTTTTGATTAAGAGAGACTTCGAGCACTATATCTCCTTTGAGTGGTATTTCAACTGATAAAAGACTTGTAATGGCAAAGAACATCTGACAAAGTAATCAACACAAATTTACATATTATAACGTGTTGTAACATTATAACATATTATAACAAGCTGATATTTTAACGTTCTACCTTCAGTTGTTTTCTGGAGTTGTAAAAAAATCAAACGTGGTAGCTGAATGGTAGGTAAATATAATCTTTTCTGTTAAAACATGGTCAGTGAATACATTAGCTAGAAGGTGTTGTATACAAGTCGTGATATCGTTGATCAAGTCAATGTAGAAGTCAGGATGAATTCGGTAACTGAACAGCCTCTCAAAAAAGTAGTTGCGAAAAATATTTATCAAAAACAAAATTCTGTTGCTTCCAAATGGTAATATACGGGTAAGAGACCAGAAGAATTCAAACTTATTCATAATAAAGTGGCTCCCATTTCTGACCTACCTTTTGAAAATTTTCAGCAAAACAATTAGTGTTTTGTAGGAAGCTCACCAAGATAACGGCTTAAAAATAAACCTTGAAAACAACAAGATACAAATCACTATGTAACCAAGAAAAAGTCAGCTCATACAAGCAGTCTCTTGTTTTCTCTTCAGAAGTTCAACTTGCTCAGTGGTGTAATCCTTTTTTAAATGTCTGCTGAACACAAGCCCTGATATCTTTTACGACTATAGACTTTGTCAGAAATCACACACGGTAAGGCTAAAGTTTTTCGTTTTCATCATTAACACGCTTTCACAGCTTTCTAGTAAAGGCCTTAACATAACATTGGCATAACATTATTGGCATAACATTGGACTGCCGTGCCTTAACTATGAAGTTTCACACATTTAATACATATAAAACATACTCGCCTTTAAATCGATTTACCGGAACTAGTCATCAGTTTTAAGCGATAAAACATTCCACGAAAATTTTCTCATTTGGCTGGAAACCGGTTGTCTGGGTTTTAGCTTCAATATTTTCCACGGAATGTCGTCAATAAACTTTTGTTAAGTTTAATCTGCGGAATTTTGCTAGGTTTGTGTACTCAATATCTTTTGATAGATGCATAGTAAGATTTTTAATGCTCAATGTTTTAATTGAGCATTAAATCCGTCGAGCTGACTTGATAATATTGCCAGCTTTTGCTGTAAATATTATTTTTTACTTTCACTTATAAAGAATCGGCTTTTAGACAATCATGAATATATAATTTGTTACTAAACAAATGACATGAGAAAATGCGAGTAAATTCAATATTTTTAAGTAGTTACAGGTTATGTTTGATTTTTGTCAAAATTATACCTCCTTAAAAGTCTGTCAAAATCGCTTTCATAAGAGGTAACCAGCCACATTGCTGCCAGAAGATTCAGTGAAATTTGTTCCTTCGTTCAGGCATGGACCTCGAATTGGCAGTAAGATTAAAATAGCTGGAATGAAACATTAATTTTTATTTTCTTAACTTAATTCATTTTAACTATCATCTTTTTAAAAGTAAGCAACACACGAGCTCTGTTCAAGGCTTTCACAATCTTTTCAGTAAAGTTACACATACAAAATGCTGTTCAAATTTGATTACTTATTATTATTAGTTCTGGTCTTGCCTATGTTTCGTAGGTATTCCACAAAGTCTTTCTCTTCTGTTACGGAAACCCTTCGATATATGCTCATGAATATATCCGCAATGACAGACCCTGCCATAAAAAAGGATTTTTTGAGAAACGGACTGTACGCCGACATTGGGAAATGTGGGATCATGCGCGGGTTTCCATGCCTGAATCTTAAGTATTTATGCAGTCAACACCCACAATCCAGACACACTAGTGCCGTATGGAAGCAAAGGCTCTGTTACACTTTCCCGTCAAACAAAGGATATTCTGACGATCTTAGCCGAAGTGAAAACCCAGGCGGAGATGGAGAAGAAAAGTCTGCGTAATGCCGGGAAATAGCAGGTGTGTCGACAGAAAAGTCTAGGTTGCCTTGCACCGAGGTTCTTGTGGAAAATACGCCACCTCCAAGCTCCAAACTTAAACGCACCAAGACAAAACGAAGGGGTGCTAAAAATTAATTTTGTCCAAAGCTTAAGAAGCTGAAGACAGCGAGGGAGATGGGATATATGTTTTATGGTTCAACACTGCTAATACTCTAGACTTTTGGTTGTATTTTTCAGCATTCAGCAATGTTTTCGATTTCAATATTAAATTATTATAAATGACATTATAAAAGATTATAAATAGTTAAACAAATGTCAACCCCCCCCCTCGTCAGCACTTGAAGGTTGTGGCTCCCGAATCCGCAAAAAGACACTGATATTGTTTGTAAAATTTAGTCCAAAAATGTATGAAAGAAATTATTATTGAGTATTCAAGGATTAAATTAAATTAAATGTTGCATGATTACATCAGAAGTCTGTTTCGGCCGGTGTAATAAGGTATGGTTGCTGGTAGGTGGTCTGGATGGGACCTTATACCCGTTACTGTCTCATATTACTGTCATAGAATTTTGCTTGTTTAGACCACCCAGAATTCATCGTAGAGCTGGCTAGCTGTCGTGCGTTTTACTAACATTGCATGTGTAGTTGATGTTGTTGCTGCTGCTGCTGCTCCTGCTGCCATTGTTGTTGAAATATCCCGGCTAAGTTGATTGTATACCGCGTCAAGCGGATGCATTGCAACCCACGTGCATTCTTTATTGTTGTTGACTTCACAGCCAGCTTCGTTTCATAGCCAAACAGTCCCTGTTGAGTTCGATCACATTAACGTTCCAAGCGCCCTTGAAGCTGTTGTTGATATAGAATACATACAATTTCTGAACATTAATAAGACCTTATAAGATTTGATAGCCGGTGAATAGGGTTGGTTTCGGAATTCTGGCGTACACATAAGGCAATTGCTGTACCATGAATAAGACCTTATACGATTTGATAGCCGGTGAATAGGGCTGGTTTGGGAATTCAGGCGTACACATAAGACAATTCATTAAACCGAAGTTGACATAGCAATCTAATAATTAAATAAAATTAATTAAAATAAAATAAGTGCTAACAATAAATAAATAAGTATTAAGCTCTAACTTATTTTGCCAGTCATTTGACCAGTTTATGAATGCAAATGAAGAATGTATGAGAATTGGCAAAATGAAAACGGAACAGTACAGCAATTGAAAGCTCAACTTGTTCTGCTTCTGGAAGTTGGCAGTAGACGCAACTTTACTTTAAAGCAATTTTAGTTTACAAATGGTGGGACTAGCGGAGTCAGAAAAGATTCGCAAAAATCCGTCTTTTCAAACGCTTCCTTCTATCACTTTTGCTTAGACGGACGTTGTCAGTATACAGACTGTTGTACGCACACTTAGTTACAGCGTTGATGAATGCTGATGGCGCTTCAAAACTTGAAATCAATAATATGTTCCCAAAAATCTTTGAACTGTATGTGATAAAATTGCTTTATCAGAATTTCAAATTTCTTATATCAACAAGAATTTTTGGTGTACACTAGGAAGACCTTATCTCAACATTTACATCCAACACCACTGGTTTACAAAGTTGAAAACCTGACTAATGTATTTGTCCTCCGGCATTTATCAAAATATTTCTACACTGCCTGCGTAAAAAGCGGATTCTGTAGGTTTACTTGATGTTCTGCTGTCAGGGCTTTCTTATTGAAATGATTTAACATCCAAATGGTGAAGATTACCTCAGCCTTCCTAGATAAAGGATATGCTTTTCGAAACCTAACGACGGAAGGTATATTGATCAGCCACGATGCTAGTACGAAGCCGGCGCTCATCGATTACTATGGGAGTATTTCAGCTTTTGGAGGAATTTCCGCTGAAAAATATGCCATGGCTTCATCGCACTCTGAGTGTATTCCAACTACAATCCAATGCCGGGAATGTTTTCATCGACGGAGATGTGCTGATATCATTCCCATTTATGCCAGATTTAGTTCTTCCTGCGGATTGCAAACTTCTGAATCAAATCTACCCTATTTTCCTGGCCTGTCACTTCGCCCTCGCTGTGCCGAAGGTTCATAATGAGCCTTTTCCGAGAGAAAAACCTTACCAGGGTTTCGAAGATCAAAAACATTTCCTTTGCAAGGTAGCAGAACAGTAAAATAATCCGCATTTTGACGACCGTTTCAGTTTGACGATCGAATCAGACTGAGTTTTAGTCGGTTTGATGCCCAATTCAGTTTGATGTCTAATTCAGTATGATGTAAAATACAATGTGATAAGGAAAATCGAAAATATTTTAATAAAATCGTAATTTGCAATACTGCATTTAAATTCTTTTTTACGTTATTTCTCATTTTGCTCAAGTTTAATTCAATACTATATGACCAAATTTCATTCGTCTGAATAAAACCCAAAGTAGCTGTTGTACATTTATGGTCGTAGCATTCTGACGTCAATTTAGAATGCTCTCCAGGTTTATTCAATAGAAATTATCCATACTTCGTTAAAATCTTATCAAATTGTAAGGTAAGTCATTCTTTCATTTACAGTAGGTACAATTAGTCAATTGACGTCAGCGGAAATATAAATACAATATTTGACCAGCGCGAATCAGTATAAACAAATTCACTATAATTTTCTGCATATCAACGAAGTTTCATTCAATGGTTTAAGTTAAGCCAGAACCTATTCAAAAGTTTCATGATAAGTTGCAGGAATTTAATCAGGCACTCTGGGCACTGTCGGATGAAATTCGCGACAATGGTGGTGGACTTGAAGATCATAAGTCTATGTGAATATGCTATTTGGGAATCTCTATCGGGTTTCTACAAGCCGTATTTGACAAGCGTAAGATAAATTATTTCTGCGTGTATTTAATAAAATACCAAAGAATTGACTAGCAGCTTTTCATATTTGCTTACAAGCAACAATACCAAATGTAGGCAATTCTTATAAGCTTATTTCTGATGTTTGTACGTTTGTCCAACTTTGCCTAATTAATTAATAATTTGTTCATACCAACAAATATTCATTGAATATTACTCATAAACATACATTAACATAGGGTCGGGTCCTGGGGGGGCTTGTCCCCAAAAAATTTTGAGGGGGCTTGTACCTTGAGCAAAAATTTTCGGGGGGGGGCTTTTACCTCAAGAAAAAATTTGTAAAATTTTTCGAAAAAGTTTATTAAAATTATTATTAAATTATTATTAAATTAAAAAAGTTTATTAAAATTAGCAAAATTTGCAAAAAATCTTCAATTTTTGGGAAAAATTTTAAAATGTTGCCCGATTTTCCCGAAAAATTAAACTTTTGAGCTAAAAAATTCCGGCGAAGCCGGAAATTTTTTGAAATTTTACTGTAAAAACTAATGTTTTCCGGCTGTTTTTGCTTACCCCTTGCCCATTTTTTCGTTACCCCTTGTCCCCGACGGCGATAGGGCTTGTACCTTGTCCGGGTTGGGGGGGCTTGGACCCCCCCAGACCCCCCCCCCCCGCGTTAACCTATGCTCATAAATCTTGTATACACATCGTATATATTAATTAAGTGTAATCTATTGTAAAATACTAAAAATAATTTTAGATCAGTATGGTTCTCTATTTGAATGGCTTCGAATTGCTCATACTGAATCTGAGCCATCGATGCTTCCAGATGATCTCGAGTTGGATTAGTGGTATGTAACTAAACTTATCTAGAAGTTATGTAGACAAACACATTTTAGAGTTGTGCTTATGCATTTATTTCTTCTAAGGAAATTTTCAACAGTTGGTTCTACGCAAAAGTTAAGTAGGCATTACGTCATTATAGCATGACAATGTTAAAGTGGTTCATACAGCCTGTAAAAATTGCAAAAGTGCAGCTAACGGTGAATTCTGCTTTTTGCAGTGGTGGTTCGAACCTAGCTTCAAATGATGGAAAACTTTTTATATAATCTCAGGGATCGGGAAAGTGATTTTTATTAATGCCATAAATGTCAGTCCAAGCTATGATGAAGTTGAGCTGTGCTTGAATTAAAAGTAATATGTAAATGTTTTACTGTTATCTGGTAAGGTGTAGTACAGAAAATATTCTGTAGTGAAAGCAAAAGTAGCAGTCAAGTTTGAATGCTTTGCTTAAGAAATGAACCAGCTATGTGATTCATTTTTAATTATGTTGATTTCAGTATATCGTATGCTTTTCCATTCCCAAATACATCCTATAAGGAAAAGCCAGTTCTTCCGTGGAGTGTTGTAATCATAGGTTAACGCGGGGGGTCCAAGCCCCCCCCAACCCGGACAAGGTACAAGCCCTATTTACGTCGGGGACAAGGGGTAACGAAAACATGGCCAAGGTATAACCAAAAATAGCCTGAAAAAAGTAGTTTTTACAGTAATATTTCAAAAAATTTCCCAGAGTTTTTTAGGTAAAATGTTTAATTTTTCGGGAAAATCGGGCAAAATTTTGAAAATTTTTGCAAATTTTTGGTTGATGTTTTTGTTGATGTTAACAGCCTTTTTTCGTTTTTTCGTTGATGAATCATTCTGGTATATACTTTTACTAACTTCGTTTTATTTGTACCGAGGTGTTTTCAGACATCAACCTTGCTGGAAAAATGTCTGATTTGCGTGTGTGCTGGATATACGTTTACATGTCCAAAAACGTGGACCATTCTAAATTCCCTAAAACATATGTCAATTCATTTATGAGATATGGAACTTTGCGTGCAAATACGTCTGATTTGAAACCACCTAAATTGTTTGATGAGTTTTTTCCTAATCTGAAGCAACTGAACACCTCCTGTTGCGAGGTTCTCAAAGATTCCTCTAAAATCACCTGTCGTTCACCTAAAGATTGTTTTGGTATACATATGTTTTGTTTTAAAACACAGTTTGAAACAGTTGCATTAATTTATGCATTTTCAAGCCTTTCAAGGTTTCTGATTTTTAATGATTTAATTTTTAATGATTTTAGGACAGCCGAGCATGGACTACAGGCCCGAGCGATTGTTGTCGCCACCTCCAGCCCCTCCACTACTGCCTCTGCCGACCACTCCTATGCCTTTGGTCTGTCATTTTGAATTTGCTCCGTTCACAGCTTCCAATTGCAGTGGGCTGCAACAACAGAATCCCATTTCCATTGGATCTAGATTTGTCTAGCGGCCACGAGTGTACTTATCCTGATCCCATAATCCGGAACTGTTCGAGAACGCAGAATTGTACCAATCACGCAGGTAATTAATTCTAGAAGTTCAGTGTATTATTGTTTCATTGGTAGTTGATAAAAGTTATAACTGATCTGAACAAAGTTATTATAGTGAGGGGATCAGTATTTCTAATACATTTATACATATCGTGACGGTAGTTAAATTATGCGAGTGGCGCAAGTCATTACGTCAAACTCTACATTTCATAGTTCAAAACCTTTACACATATGGTATTTGATTTGTGACTTAAAGTGACTTCAAATGACAAGATTTGTAACTTAAAGTATTTACAAAGCTAAGCACCAGCTTAGAATGTCGCAGAAATATTTTTCCAAAATGGAAAATAGAAATAGAAATATTTAAATTTTTTCAAAATGGCTATTTGGCCGGACCAACTTTGGGCCGGCCGCCTGAACGATCCCGGCCAGCTATCGAAAATCGCCCTCACTATTCCATGGTACCTTACCCAAAGCTTCGTATGCAATAATCGCTGGTTTCTAGCTTCTTCCCTGAGCCCTGCAGCACTGACACAAAATTAGCGTTTTTGGCCAAAATAGCCGAGGCCAGCTTTGGCCGGCCGGTCAGGTGGCATGCCGGGCCGGGCAGCGAAAAAGTATTAAAAAGGTTCACTTTCGGGATATATACGTTCAGAAAAACCAAACTTCGCCTGCTGAAAATTTCTATATTGTTCTATCATTAAGTCAGAAAATTGCACTTTTCCGAGCGTGACTTACACGGAAAAAATAAAAAACAAACATGTTCAAAATCGAAAAATTCCAAAGTTGGAAATTTTTACGAAAAGTTTTTTGCGACTTGTAGTACTCGTCGTGCTGATTCCAACGATACCAAATTTGTCAAGTTTCGTTGGGTATTTAGATGGCACGGTGCTCGAAAGGGTCCCCAAGGGCCGCCCTGAGCCTTTAACACCCATATTATAGGGGAGCGCTCTCGCGCTCCCTTAATATAATATCGAACTATAAAGGCAAAGTCATCTTATCACAGCTTTTGCCGGATCCAATCGCAAATCAGACTTAGTAGGTTAAATATTTTACGATCGCAAATAAATAGTTCACTAAAAAATTTAGGGATTAAGTATTAGATCAAAAGCTCCCTAATTATTTTCCATATTTCTTCACTTTTTAGCACAAACAAGACATGCAAGATTTTAAATGATTTAGCCACTCACATAACTGCAATATTATAGGCATCGCACCGAAAAAGCTACAGGAATTATGTATAATGACCATTATTGCTTCAATGGGTGCATTAAAAAACGAGACTATTTTTAACGTATGCAGTACAGCTTTGTCGCTGTTTAAAAGAAGCGATCTAGCCTGGACTTTCGTGCCCGACTGGTTCAAAACCACATATTTGGTTGTGCAGAAGTCGTTTACTAAGTGGCTAGCATGGAGAATCGACCCTCAACGATTACTCCCCGTGGTTGCTGCCGGTTAACTAGATTTTATGATGGGTTTGCCCTAACTATTTTATACCCAATGCGTGCGGTGGGTGCACCAATTGTGAAGGCTGAACTACTACACTCTAGTGATAGTATTTCGGGGTTCACTAGTTTACAGTCAGACTCTGCTACAATACAATGACAATGACATGACAATGACAACGACATTGGAGCCTATCAACTGTGGAAGATCTTTACTACAAGCAATGCGATCTGTATTCGATCTGCAAAAAGCTTATCACATAGCTGACTTGAATTTTCTCCAAGTTTGCTGTAGTTTTTGCCATTCTCCTGTAAGTTTTTCGTCCCTGCGTGAATTCGCGAGTCATCTGAATGACCTTCATGCTTTTAATCAGTCATAGGCGTTCCATTGTTTGCATTGTTGCGCCACCGGAGATCTTATCAAGAACTTTTCGTCCATGAACACCTGGCGCACAATACGTACCTTGGATCATTAGAAGTAGGTTTTATTGCTAATACTATCTTCGTAATTCTAGAGCAAACAATAAGTCTAGGTCCATTTTTCATTTCAGAGAGGGACTGTTGTTTCGTTGTAAACCATTGAGCTGTACCGATGAAGAGAGCTTAACTCCAGGACTCGGCGGTTCAATCGGTCGTATCCTACCGAGTTTTTGATCTTTGCAACGGACACAAAAATAGATAATCCAACACCAACACCCCCTATGATGATAAGATCTATAGCCAAAACAACTCATCCTGAAACAAGCAACTGCATTACTTCACATTACATTGTTTGAAAAAGTCCATTGTACTGACTTTATCGCAACCATTAAACCCAAAGAGTAGTTGGTTTTAGAAGATGTAGTTTATAAGGTTTTGTAATACACTTTCCATTGTAATTTTGCTCGTCAAGTGTGTAATCTTATCGTTCTGGTTTAGTTGTCGAGACGACAAAATTATATTTTAGTTTTTAATAGTTAAGAGTTAAGACTGTAACTTAGCGAGAATATGCAATGCTATTATGGATCATTTTCAGCAAGACAGCTAGGCTATCGTTTTGAAAAAAAACCGTTGTTTTAGTCAGTTTAATAACTGAATTGAGTGAAAATACATGATTATTTGCACAACCTTAAGTCATGTTTTATTAGAATTTTATAGACTACATTAGTGAATCATTAAGAAAGCTACTAATGGCGTCAATTCAAGATCCAAGTGTTACCAAAAGATTCCCCATTGGAAATGGGCTATTCGTTGAGGTCGGGAGGTGTGGCGTGAAACGACGTTTTGCATGCGTGCACCTACGCCATTACGCGGTCGGTCTCTACCCAAAATCCTGATATTCGCCTGCCAGACAAAAGCAAGGGTAATGTTCTGTTAATCGCTGGCCAGTTCAAACGTCTGGCGAGGCAGATAGATGATGTGCTCACTGCATTAGCTGAAGAAGAATGCAAGGCTGAGTCCGAGGAGCGTGGCCAGCGAAGCGATGATGTTATTACACACGCCGATCAATCCAAAATCGAGGAACCGAAAAGCTCCAAAAAGCGCAAACCGGATAATTCGTCGAATGCGTCCAAAAAACCAACGCAAGGGAAAGATGTGAAAGCATTTATACTTTCTGAGGCAGAGGAGGAGGAGGAAGAAGTGAGAGGGTTAGAGGTACTTGATTACCTTATCATTATGACTAGAATTGTTATTATATTTTGTTCCTCAAGTAAAGACAATGCTAAGACAAAGATGTGTACAAATTCTATGCCAGTTAAACTACTTCCCCAAACACCCCCCCCCCCAATTCCCAAAAAGCACCACCATGCTCTTACTTCTAAAACTTTCAACATATGGTGCCAACTGACAGTTTGCAGCAAACCTCGTGCTGTAACAGAGCACGAAAATTTCGCTGGAATTACAGCTTGCCTCGACTCTGCGGAATCTCGCCATAATGGTGTACTCAATATCTTTTGATAGACGCATATAGCATACAAGCTGTCTTTCCAAGGACAATAGAAATGACAGAACACGTCGGAAGTTCGGCAGTTGGTTCCGTCGGAATCGGTATTCAAAGCAGATGGCTCTGGCACTGGAGGGTGCTGGGGTTGGCCACATTTTCTTATTATCCAGTAAATTAACCTTTTCAGATAGTAGATAAAAATAATAACAATAACAATAATAATTACACCTGTACCAGTTACAACAGCTATTAATTACACTCTTGTTACGTAATTTGCACTTACGCCTGTTGTTTCCGCTGGTGGCAGAGTCGTAGTAGAATTCGTAGTTGTGCGATAGGTTGTCGGCGCGAGCCTAGTCCCAGTATTAAGCTGTTTGAAAGTAGTCGTCAAGGCCATTCCCGCCGTTGTTGTTCCTGTTGCTGTTATTGTTGTGTCGATGTCGCAGGCTATGCATTGTCCATCGTAAACCCAACACGAGATACCAACGCCACACGAGACACCAACGCCACACCAGAAAGCATATCTCCGAAGAATTACAGTTCAAGGGCGTTTCCAGGCGTCCCGGCGTTCCGGCGCCCCTCCTCCGCCCCCCCAAGGGTGGGGGGTATGCATTAATTATTACTATTCTTTACTATTATTATTATTATTATTATTATTATTATTATTATTATTATTATTATTATTATTATTATTATTATTAAATATAGGTTCCTGGTGTTTACGTTTTTTGCTGTGGCCTAGTGTTCTGTTTCAGTTGTCAGCAGAAAACAAAAGGTTGCTCCCACCGAAAATGATGCGAAGTCTTTATGTGCAGATGTGTGCAGATGTGCAGATGCGATGCAAAGTCTATGAAAATGTCATAACTGAATTCTACCACATTGTGCAGGGGAGTGGTCGGGAGGTTTACAATTTTCCAGTGGAGGGTTTCAATTCCAGTGAAATTTGAGACGCAATTGATAAAATTTATGATGCAAAACGAACGTCATTTAATTTCAACATCCAGCTTGGCTATATCCTCCAAAATACCAGAACTCATGACTATAAATATTTCTACCTCAGCGAGAACCACTTTGTTCGGGAATCTTAAGACTGTTCACAGCAGGGATCCCTTAGACAGCTTGAGATCGGACTTGCCTCCGCAAAGCTCAGCGCATGTCTCGATCCCTCAGGCAACAAAACTACAGAAATAGTTTCTTGCCGCGCAGCCGAAACTATCGTAAGTAACACTGGAAATATTGCCTTTTGCAGAAAAACTGTTTTTGTGCGCCATCTATGTTTACACTTGTGACGGCTCCGGACGGAAGAAAGATCTCATCCGAAAACCGGACAAGGCAAATTCGCAGGCGCGCGTTAACCTTTTGTTATGGGAACAGCACTTTTCGTATATCCCAAATTTGTCGGCGTTTTTGCATTGCGTAGTTTGTAAGGACTGTGGAAAGTTTTTCACATTCGCTTCTCTTCTGTTGGCACACCTTAAAGTTTTGCCTGTGCTCAGCTATAATAGATCAAAATACGACATCGAACTGTTAAAGCGCCAACTGTTTCCTGAGCTGCAGTTGCAGCAGGAAGGTGGAATCCAGTCAATAATCAAGAAGGGCTCTAAATATTTGGCCATTTTTACAGAACAGTTTGTGTTTTTGGACAATCTATTTAGGAAGTCTATTTAGGACCTATTTAGGAAGCCAGAAGTCTTCTCTTCGAGACTACGTGAACTTGTTTGGACAAACAGAACTTCAAAAACAATACTTCGTTATTCTGTCGCAACTCCAGCCAGACTTGAGAGCCACTCACCACCTGTCTATGATGATTTCTACAGCACTCTTTTGGACGAAAATGTTTTAGAAACAGAATACAGAAAATTTAAAATTTTCTTATCCCAGGGACTGTTCGAGAAAGAAGCCTTATCAATAATGCATTTGAAGGCTATGCCAAACAGTGGTGCTGGAAATTATGCTGATCTCATGCACACCTGGGAGACCAAAGGCATGACCAGTCTCTGGGATCCATTGCTGCATTATTTGTGGTATGATTTACAGCCAACGCTACTGACGTTTGAGAGGTACTTAAAGGAGTTTAGGAAACTTAACATAGACATGGTTAAGTCTTATGTGAGCTTACCTGCCATTGCTTTACCTTTTATATTGAGCAGGCGGCGTTATGCAATATTTAGCGTACATGTCTTTTGTCAGAGGAGTTAACATCAAACTGATTGATTCCAATATTGTGGACATTGGATGCAGCATATACACAAATTTCAGTCTAAATTTATCACGAATTTAGGACAAAGAGATTTGTCAAATAGTGTCAAATAGCACAAACAACATCAAATCGTGTCATTTTCAAGTACTAAGCTGTTATCAATGCAAACTTCAATGCTTGCACTTTGTTTACACATGACTCCGTTACGCATTAGCCATTTACGTAAATTAGACTTTACTTATTATTCACTGTAACTTACCGTACAAATAGAATCAGCTATAAATGGTCGTCAAAGTGGGCACGATTTTGCTACTTGTATAAACAACTTTTTAATAAATTTTAGCCGGTTTTTAAATTGAGATTTTACTCCTATACATACAGGGTTACTTAAGGCGGTGATGTCTTTGGAGACATAACTTGAACGTTTATTACTCATTCATTAATTTTACCAAGAGCACATAATGACCAGAGTATGCCACTAGCTAAGCTCTATGTTATCAGAGCCAAAACTATGCTCTGTTCGCTAACGGAATACCCTTTCCCGCAAATTAAACCCATCACTTCAAAGAATTTCTAGCGCTAGGTCTGTGTTCTAAAGATCGAAGCAGACACAAAATTTGCTAGCACACTGCTTGTGCTTTCGAGCTTAAGCACATAAACATAGAATTAGCGAGCGTACCCCCGTTTCGACTAGGTACAAATTTAGGGAGGGGGTCATTAGGGTCTGATTTGCGGGAGATGGGGTGGGCCGTTACCGACCAGAGCATAATTTTTGCTCTTATAACATAGAGTGCCTAGTGGCACACTCTTATATCATGTATTCTTCCTTTTACTTAAACGCCATCTTTATATTAAAGGTTAGCTTAACATTTTGTCTTTTAAGGTGGTTGATTCCTTTTAGGGAACTAATGCTATCGCACAGCAGGAATCATGTTCAAATTTGATGGAACTTTCCAAAATAACTTCTTTTATCGTTTTAGCGCCCTCGGCGAAATTCTGCTTCATAAGTCAGCGCTTCCGTTGCGAGGGGCTTAGCTAATTGCTGAAAGCTGGCTAACTGCTGCGTAGTTATAGCTTATAACCAAAGATATGTTTATGCTCAATTTATTTTGCCTTTAAAAGCTTCTTTCTAGCTTTCCTCTATTGACAGATATAGTCAATTTTCTTGTTTTGGAGTAAAAAACTTGTCGTTCTTGTAAAAATCAAATAATCCATTATTTTTCCAGTTGGGCAAGTCGTAAAATTAAACTAAGGTGGTCGATTAGAAGGTCTTACTGAGACCAATTATTCGTGGCGTGATCTTTACCCAACACGTATTTCTGTGTCTGTAACGATTGAAAAGGTAGTTTTTGGAAAAATTCAACCAATTTTCGATCTTCGAGCATTTAATATTGCCCTTTAACAGCTGTGTTTTGCACAATAATACAAAGAGTTTTTAGTTGCCCTAATTATCCAGCTTGGAGCACTCCACTTGCAAAGGTATATACTGCCATAAAAGATTGGAAAAATTGCAAATTCTTGCTGAAAACCTTTGATGGTGTCGGGGTTTGGTTGATGCATGATTAGCATAACGTGAGAATGCACTTTAACGTTCGAGCGGTATTATGAGTCAGATAACTTTCCTTCGATTACAGCTAAGCAATTGTTTGAAATAGTTTTGTTTATGTTAAGGAGCCAGCTTTGTATGTATGATAGAGAAGCCACAAATTTTATTACAAACTCCCTTGCTTATTACCTAACGATGGATAAAATCACAGATCCCTCAGTCACGCGGTGTTTTACACTAGGAAGTTGTCGGTTCCTAGAGATCGAAAGATGCGTTTAAAAGAAGGAATTTGCATACGCTCGATTGAAATTTTATTCAATCAGCGCTACGAATCCTAGAAATGCTCGTTCCCTATTCAGGGGAAGGATTTGTTACAATGTTTCCAACTCAGTTCAAGGCAATTGTCAGGCAATGACGAAATACTGCTGGCGTTGGCAGAGGAGGAAACGGAAACGGAGACTGCGTTAGAACAGGGGCCCAAAGCTGGCGAAGATATGGATCTGAGTGAGCAGGGGCCGTCAAAAGCCAGCACAAAGAAATGGAGCGACGCGACGGTATTGGAGACTCAACCGCAGAGTCCCAAGCGAAAAGGACTCGCAAGTCAGCGGCTAAGGCGTTTGTAGCGTCTGAGGCCGAAGAGGAGGACACAGACGATGTTTTGGGTAAACTTTTACTATTGGGCCTGGTAGGGGTTTGCGGCAAGACATACTTTACTTCTTATTCCACGTATTCTATAGCTTCCTAATTACAGGCACTAGTTTTAATCTTTATATAATAGATACAAGTAACGCTTGCGTCAAAATTCTCTGCCCAGAAAGCTAACCTTAAGTACCCCCACAGTTCGTGTACGCTAAGCTAACTGGGTGTAGGTGACAGAACTTTGACGCATGCAAAGCCTGCTAAATCAGAAGCATCTCACAAAATTTAGCATATACCAAGAAAAACATCCCCCCTTGTAGTGCGAGTTTCTGGTGTATCTTTTGTGAAATAGATGGTGAAATCAAAATAATCACTGTTTTGCCAAAAAGGTGTTTCGACTAATTCTGTAATTTTGAAGCAATGAATTAAAATTGACTCGAGTGATCGGAATGGCGGCTTACTATGTACAGATGAAGCAATACAGCTAAACAACGGCCTCATAGACTGCTTCCGCAGGCGTACTGTAATATCTACTGTCTGCAGGAAACGCTTGTCGGTGGCGGCGGAAATTTGGTATTTCATACCCGTCACAGTCTGTAGTTGGAAAGTTAGAGCTAAAGGAAGGAGGGAGTAGTATTAGCCATTTTATAATAAATATAATAAATCCATTTAGCCACATCCGTTAAAAGGTGGGAAAAACAAAGTGGTAAGACAAGCAATAAGCAGATTAGTTAAAGTTATGCTTACGGATTCTAAAGGCGCTGAAGTAGTCGACAACGTGTAACTAATCGTCTCCGTATCCGAAAAATTTCTGAACACAGTGGTAAATGTTCCGATTACAGTCGTTGTTGTTGATGCTACTATGGTTGTTGTTGTTGTAGCAGTTGCTGTTGTTGGAGGTGGTGGTGATGTATGGCTAGGGCATATCCGGTTGTGGCCTATTAATACAGTCTCTCCGCTTTTGCTATTTTGCCAAGTCACACAACCTTTACCCTGGCATTCGCTGTTGAAATTTAGACGTGCCACACATTGCAGAACTGCGAATTTAGGTCCTATTGTGACGTTGCAATTATCGATCGTGTTTAACACCGTAATAAGTTTAAGTTTAACCGTCTAATAAAGGCATTTTAACTTACTTTTACAATAGTAAAATACTACACACAGGAGGATAGTTAGCACCATGCCTTTCATTTTCATTTATACTGACGAGTTATAAAGTTATGTTCCTGAAACAGCAGCCCTGTATGGTTGACTGCAATTGAGGAGACAAGTGCGCTTCGAACGTCCTCAATTAGTTTTAACTATCCATGTATGCACTAAGGTCTGCAACAAAACTTGAGGCCACGCAGTGTCCTCATTGACAACCCCCCCTCCCATCCCTCCCTTGGATGGGGAGGAGGTGCGGTTGCGGAGGTTGCACACTTGCAGTTATCTTTTTGTTTTAGTAGGGCAAACCGGTCATTCGTCAAGACGGAAAACGCAAGAAAGGATTTGGTGACTATTCTTGAAACATATAATACTGGTTTGTCTGAGTTTTACCAACCAGGGAAATCTTTAATTTCCCGATGAAAGAATTCACCCCTGATGACACTCTAGATGCCTTGACTAAAGTATATGAGGAAAAAAGATGGCTTTTACAGTTTCGATACAAATAGGCTCAATTCTACAAAATCTTAGAACCCAGAAATACAGGTATTTTTACCCAAGTGAGAAAACCCCTATTTTGTCTACACCACGAACCATTCACAATCTACAGTCCATCCAAAGTATATGAGACGACTTTCTTTCGTTTCCAGTTTTGGAGGTTCAAGAAAGCATTGATGACAGTACAAAATACACAACAAATTCATTTAGGAACTCTTCCCAGAAATACAGCATCATATTGAAAAACTTTTGTTCTTTTTGGAATAGTTTGCGTTCTAATTGATTGTCTTAAAATAGGTAATTTGAACCTGTCTGACGATAATAAGTTAAGTAATTTGAACCTGTCTGACGCCAATAAGTTACCTTGAAGGCTGAGGACGGATTGTTTTTGACGAATAAAGATACCGAATAGCTTTGCTGACACAACGTTTATTGTAAATTCTATTGTGGGAGCGCAGCTGCTCAGCTAAAAGCTATCTGACATATTAGTTGCTCAAGAATGATAATTTCTCTGATCGATTTGATAAAATAGCTTACGCATACACAGTCCACCAATCTCTGTATGATCGCATGAAGGACGTAATCCCAGATATGTCGTCGAAGGGCTTAATGAGCAAGAGTTGGAGGATGATTGGATGTGACCCATAGGAGGGTTGTATGCGTTAGTTCTGGAATACAGCTGTCGAACACTAGCAATGAATTTGTGTTGAAGCTTTTAACTGTACTCAGTCATCGTAAAAATATCACTGTTATTTGCATGTGGCAAACTTTGTTTTTAAACTCTAAGTTTTCTGCGGCAATTTATGTGGTTATTTATGTAATTTTTCAAAATTTGAAAATCGATTTTTTCGAAAAATACAACTTTTTGACCCAAAATTTCGGCAATTGCGAATCCAGCAAAAGCTAGTTAAAGTAGGATAATCATAAAGTTTAATCTGAGCTGAATCCAACGATGTAAAGATTTTGTGGCTACGACTTATATTTCCCCGCAATGAATTTTTTAACAATTTCCCTATTTCAGCTGATTTATAACAAGTTGTGCTATGATGCATTGATTTGCCGCAGTGTAAACTAACCAAAAACCAGCTAAAAAGTAAAATTGTTTAAAAATTCGTTGCGGGTGCAACATAGGTCGTAGCCACGAAAACTTTATAGCGTTGGATTCAGCTCAGATTAAACTTTATGCTTACTTTTACTTTTACTTTTACTAGCTTTTGCTGGATTCGATTTCCCGAAATTTTGGGTCAAAAAGTTTTATTGTTCGAAAAAATCTATTTTCAAATTTTGACAAACCACATAAATCACTTGAAAGCTGACACGTAAGCGGCCCTGGAAATTCAATTGAAACATTTTCCATTGGGTGAATCGCGAGTAATAGCCAGTCAAGGTTGGAAAAGCGGCAAAGATCAAAGGATTTTGAAAATCGAAAAAATTGAACAACTATCGCAATTCTTGACGAAATAATCTTATATTTGGAATTCAATATGTTTGGGACATGGGCCAATTTTCCACCGAACGGCTAGTTCCTGGTATCTACTGATCTTTCAAAACATAAAAAATTGGCTTCTTTTGACTTGAAAAAGAATTTTAACAATTTTCAAGAAATCTTTACAGAAATTTGAAACTTTATGTTTATCAACTAAATTCCTGCATGAAACCATTTTAATTTCATGAAATCATGAAAGCATTCTCTAAAATATTTTAAATAAAGTTACCCAGTTTAATATATAAATAAGTACCCAATTTGCTTATTGATGATTATATTTTCAGCATTGCTTCTACAGCCAACAATGCTGCCAATCCTGCTTCTACCAGTACAAAGACTGTTTCTACCATTTCAACTGCCAGAAGCCCTTCTCCTTCTCCTTCTTCGTCGTCTCCTTTTCTCCCCTATCTATGCTTTATTAGATGGTGTCAACCAATAATATGATAAGAAAAGCTTCTAAATACTATCAAAAAAGATACACCAATATTATCAGCGTTGCACATCATCAGGCATTGCAATTTGGCTCTGGGCTCCATACGTAACAAGTCAAACCCTATGCAGAATCTATTTTCAAAAATAGGATCAGGTTAGTTTTTTGGTTTGACTTTATATGGTGAGATCAAGAGAAGACACTTAGTTCACTTTGTCTGAGTTTGAAGATTTCAATCAAAAATAGTTTAAGCTTCAGCTTCAATTATAAAGTGGAGTTTGAGCATCCGTAGTTACAAGTGGAGGATTAATGTCAAGCCTAGGGTTTAAAAACATGCTCCAGCACGTTTCTAACTTCCCGACCTCCCACCTTGTCACCAATTTACCGGGATTTTGATTCACAAGGAGTGGCTGCCTTCGGGATAGTGCAATTTGTACTGGTCTGACACTAGCATAAGGCCAACGGTGGTGGGGTGAACCTCATATTTGGGTTGCCAATTTTAAGTTTTGCTCACAAGTAGATACCGCTTGTTGGAAAGCAAATTATTCTGTCTGAAGCAGATATTTAGTGCCTAATCAAGAAAGTAAGCAGATCAGGACCTTATCCAGTACTTGGCTATGAACAAAAATTTGATTCTTCTTAGTCTAATGGATAAATATCAGTCTACAAGAACAAAAATGCTCCGATGGAGCATGAAAAATGCAAGATTGGTCACATTGGGTTTTAAGCGGACATAGGACTAGGTTTTAAAACTCTAATATGGCTAACTCCTGGCGTTAACTCCTGGCTCAACGGCTGAGAATCCGGGGATGAGCACCGGCACCCCATGTCCTGTGGCAGGACGGAGATATCTCCTGGGGTAAACCTTTACCTTTTACCTTTAATATGGGAGGGGCAGGTTGTAAATGACTAGAGGACTAGGTTTAAAGCGCACTAATATGGACCAGCTTCGCTGAAAAACCCATATTCGCGGACACTCATGTTCCACTCCATATCATATGACGTTTATTGACATAAACTCTATATTCGTCAGCTTCCTAGGCCAGCATGCTACCTACTTGTAGAACAGGATCATATCCCAAGATGATTATGAACTATTTTCAAAATTTTGGTACTTAATAGTATAAATTGTTATTATAAATTATAAATTAATATATAAATTAAATAATAATTAAAATTATAAATTTTATAAATTATAAATTAATTATATAATATATTATTATTCATAATTATTAATATATATTAATTATATAACTTAATTATAAATTGATATAAATTGCAAGAGTATTCATATTTATCAATAATTGTTTTGATTTGCATGGTTCAAGTTCATGTAGCAAATTTCCTATGACATTGTGCATTACTTTTATAAAAATTACCATATGTATTGTTGAAGTGTTATATACCCAGGAAAGTTTTCTTTGATTTACTAAAGAATTTCTAATATTTTACGTTACGTTTTCAAAAATTTCAATATCTTAAATGGCTTTGAGAGTTTATTAACATTTTCCAAAACAAATACCATGTCATTTTTACATATGTTTAGACATGTTTATATTTTTTGTGAGTAATGAATAATTTTAAAAATGAATTACATTTTGTAAACACCCAGTACATATATATGTTTTTTGTGAAAAATACAATTAACTATGTTACGCACAGATGTTAAACCGATTCCAAAATTGTTGTCGTCGACGTACAACCTGTCACACATGTTCCGGTTAACGTTGTATTACATTAATTTTATTTTAGCATTTTATTTTTTTAGACCAGTTTTGAACCAGTTTGCTAGTTTAATTGGAGGTAGGTGTGGCGACTTATTTTTAATAATCCGTTTGTAGGAAGATGTTTCATTAGGTATGATTGTTTCCGAAGGTGTAGATTATGATTTTGAAAATGATAAACGACTTGATTGGCATAACATGGTTGTATAAATTAATTTGTTACCTGTTTCAGAAAAACTCCGTTCAAAAGGAAACGATTGTTGGTGAGTAAAATGAATCGCTTGCTGACCATTTGTAGTTATTTAGGTATAGTTCAGATTTTTTGTTTAGGTATTCAATTGCTTAAAACAATTTATTTGACAAGTACTGTATGACAGTATGAATTTAACTCTGGCAATTAAGGGGAATTATGAAACCTGCCATTTTAATGCTACAGGAAGAATATATTAATCCGTCCTACTATTGTTTTCGGATCAAAGATTATATTGGATCCCAATCAAGCAAACAATATGAGTGAGTCAATTTGTTTTAATGCTCACCTAATTTTATATGACTATTGTTTCAAACCAGGTTTTTAAGTGTTACTTTAATGGACGTTTTTTCAGTATGAGGTTTTGTACCATTTGTGTTTTGAATGTTCAAGTTTCATTAACAGTTGCATATGACAACTTCATTATTTTAGATGAGCTGAAAACATTCAGACCCGGTGAGCTTTTTCACATTCCTGTGTTAAAAGGTAGCCGGATTGACGAGCAAATATGGTGAAATTCGAGGTCGGTTACAGGTTACCCTTATCACCAATGACGGCCGTACTGATTCAAGTGGACATTTTAGTACACGGCAGGGTCCCGTCAGAGACTTCATGGACAAGAAACCATTCTGAACTGACGACGATTACTATCGACATGGAGGCAAGGAACTCTTAGAGTAAATAGACAATTTACTATATAAATAGTTCTATAAAATAGACAATTTTAGTATGTATACTTGATGTGTAAATGTTGGTGAAGTAAAGAATTGAAAAACTTATCGGTGTACCCACTAGATTTGTTATCTTCCCTGATAATAAATCTAGTCAAACCTCTTGATGAGATTCTGTGGATGAGATGAGATTCTTATGAATTATTACAATCTCAATGATTGACATGTACACCCTTATGTGAAGCGATTAGTATCGATTTCCCTATTCGATAAATTTGGTGTTGATTTTTCCATTAAAACTAGACTGAATTTTTCAGTCTTTATTGTAATACAATTGTCTAAAGTCTGATGACAAATGTGTTTTGAAAGAATTATTCTGCGTGGTTGGTGAGCTGTTGAATGATTTCCTTTTGGTTGAAGGTAATATAACTGATGAAATGTTGTTGTCAGTATAGAATGTAGTGCTAGTTTGTGTTGACAGCGGAAGTAGTAGTCTACAGTGTGTGACTGTTTCCATGGTTTTTGTATTACTGTAGTTGTTTTATTTGATAATAAAAGACAGACAATCATGGAAATTTTAAAATTTGCCTGATTATTTCAATGATAATAATTAGATATATAGGTAGATAATTTGTAAGAGTGTGAAATTAAAACAAGTCTCTGTTATTAGATCAAAAACTATGCCCCGTGTATTGTTGGGTGACCTCCAGCGCAGTACGAATTGATTTCGTAACTTAAAACAAATTTGCCAGCTGTTCTTTCATGCTGAAGATTAAAATGAGAATTTACTATGGTTCGTTCAATGCGTGTCTGTTGGGAGATACAGTACGGAAATGTACCGGAGAAATTTGTAGAAGTGAGTGGGCATTTCGGGGGTGTGGGAACAGTCGATAAAGACAATGGTATTTGTTCTGATAAGAGACACTAGGCTTAGTTTCTTATTCTTACATAGAAATTATGTACACCTTATTGTAGCAGTTTAGTTAAGTTTGTTATGGTCGAAATAATCCTCACACACACACACACACACACACACACACACACACACATATATATATATATATATATATATATATATATATATATATATATATATATATATATATATATATATATATATATATATATATATAGTTCATAATGTACACTACAGTTGTCGTCAAAGTGAAACTTGCAGTAGGTCAGAACAACAAATATATCGCTTTTGTAATATAGAATGCAAAATTAAACAACGATTGTCTAACGATCATTCATTTTTTATAATCTTTTGTCATGTTTGAAAGTCTGACTTTGACTTGAGCTCTGGTGTACAATTGTGCTCTATTCATCATGGTGGTAGAAGTTATGTATTCGATTAAATACTTTAAAATTCAAATTAGAATTCAGCGTTGACTGAATAGCAGTGTTAAATGGCTTAGGTGATGTTGGCTCCTGAATTTTGTGCCTTTCATTGCGGCACACTTTTTCGAAACTATATACTTAAGATTTCAATCTTTTAAAATTGATTTCAACCCACCCTTTACTTTTTTGAGCGATACTTGAGCTAGTGGTCGGAACTATCTTTCGTAAATTGATGATGGTGCTGTATTTTTAGGAATTTGTTGGATTGGTTTAATTATTTGTGTTGCATATTATTCGGCTGCTTGATTGGTCTTAGTGGCTATGGCTTTGAATTTGAACTCCTTTATCTGCCTTGGCGATAGCCAAGTTGCAAACGTTGGGGAAAGATTGAAACGATTTGTGTCCGCTGGGAAATTGGAGCTTACTGCTGAAAGATGGCTCAAAAACCGCGATTCGAGCGCTGCCGAGATCTGCTGGTGAATGGTAGAAATAAGTGCACTGATCCATTCTCAGGTAAGATGTTGTGAATGTATTGCTACATTGTAGTGCGTAGTTTTTAAACTATAGATGGTTTCGTTTTCTTGATGAAGTTTTGGTTCATCGTTAATTGGGAAGTGGTACTGGTAGTTGTAGTTATATGTTGTGTTAGTTAAAAGCGTTGGTTACTTTTGTTGATATCTTTGATTCCTGGACGAACCAGTGTAACAGGAATTATATCAGATTTGGATTGTCAGATTAGGAATTAGACATATATCTGCAGACATTTGTTTATTTGAAATATATATTTATTTATGAGATGATTTAAAATACTGATAACTCTAATTTGTTTTGTACTTTGTTGCACGTTTTGTGGTGGCCCTTGGTATCAATTATTGCATTGATGCTGCAGTTGTTGGTGGTGCTCTCTGTAATCTGAAACGGTACATTGATCGGCTTCGTCAGGAAGTGTTGCAACTGTTTGACTGTCCGTTGGTACAGTGGATCCCGCCATCTTTGTGAATGGTCCCCGTAGTGGTGCTGACTAAACTACTACAAATTGGTATGTTAGTCAGTACTGTGAGCTGCTCAAAAGTCATCCCTTCTTGTCTGCCACTTATCATTTGTTTTCGGAGGCTAAGGTGGCTAGATTTGTTGAGCATGACTGATTGAACTTAACACAGATGGAACGGTACTGCTGTTAATGTTATGCATGTTACATCAGTTGCGAATTTTTGTTCGTTCCGAAAACAGACAATTTGCAAATTCCTAAATGACAGAAACTGCGATTTTTTGTTGCGCCTATACGTTTTGTGCGTATTCAATTGTTGGACAATGTCTGCTTTTATGCAAGTTGTTGGCACTTTTTCAGCAATATCAGCTGAGTTTACTATGGCTAGTATTAAGCGTTGATGCATATTCTTTGTTGAGCTGAACTCCTGGTGCTAGTTTTGATCATTTTCTGAAACACTGGATACATAAGAACTATATCCTTAATATTTTACAAAACAAGCAATAGTTGTATGTAATCTTCGTATCGACAGAGCTCCACCGAATTTGAAAATTGTTACCCTTACCCCACAATAGACCTGCTGCGTGGAAGATTTTCGGTCTAACAAGTGGTGTTGGCTGACCTACCATCTAGAGGGTTGACACGTGATGCTTGACTGTATGCTTGACTTATACTAAATTGCGAAGCAATGCTCTCTAGTTAACCTGACAGAACTAATATTCCCAACTAAATTTTCTTTTTCTGTTTATCACATGCGTTCCTTCGTCTTAGATTTTGAAGGGGATTGAGAGTCAACACCTCTTCCGTTGCCAATTGGGGTTTTTCTTAGTCGTGGACGCTATGTAGCTTCTGATGTCCTCGCCTGACTTGAATCTCATCTCCCTGGCATAGCGTGGTATAAGCGAAGGCAGTCTACCTGAAGTCGGCGGGAGCGCACTCGACATTCAACCAGGACATCTAAAAGCAAAAGTAGTACTAACGTGCTAGCTACAACATAACTTATACAAAAATCAACATAAACTTCCTTTATTTGGGACAACTAGTTTTTGCTCAACTTAAATACCAAACAGTAAGTTTTAGCAACTTTACAAATTTACGTACGTCTGGGATTTCAGTCAACGTTTCCATTTGATTCAGTCAGTCAATTCAAACGATTGTATAGTTTGCAGCATCTGGGCTGTAATTTAAGAAAGGTTTGGAAAGTTCCCATCGTCTCGCATTTGATCCAGTTGTTAAAGTAATTTAAGTTTGAAATTGACATTGTATTATTGATGGGACAGAAACGTCTAGATTGTTGTGAAGCTATTAAAACTAGATTACTTACTTCGGTTACTTTTTCGATTGTTCGCAACATTAGTCATTCTTGAATTTTGAAGTCGTTCCAACAGCAAGCTGCTACACATCGCTCCTTGATAACCAACAAATTAAAGTTACATTTTGTTTGACACTTTTTGACTTCGTTGTTTACATTATGGAAATGTTGCACTTTAACACGCCTACCCAATATTAACTAAATCTCTTACGTCTTGCATAGTATTATGCAACAGCCAATATTAATATTAAACAATTAAACTGTTATTAAATGGTACTGTCAATGAACTTCTTTGATTGATATTGTAACAAAGTGCTTATGTTTCAGAGTTACCTCCGCTGTGGTCGACGTAGATGGCAAGCATTCACTGCTACAGGAAGCCATTGATCAAGAAGCCCAAGGTCTGAAAACACGGTAAATAACGAACAACTTGATCTGATTGCACACAATGTTTGTGCATCATATATGATATATGATATATCATATATGATATAACATATCTGATATATGACATGAATGAATGTACTTAAGTGATGGTCAATTTGTCAAAGATACGTTTTCAAACTTTAACTTTACTGGCTAACTTTCTCAGATTTTTAAATTTACATTTCAAAATAATCAAGGTTTTTCTGTAATTTCCAAATTCATCAGCTGCAAAAATGTTTTCTGTGGACAAGGTTGGCTCTGCTACTTTCGATGAGACGCACATTACAAGGCATTCGGCTACATAAACGACATAACATTAGTATATTACAAAAGCTACATTCGGCTCTTTGGAATCGATCAGTTCACTAATCCTACGAACTCTATCTGGCCACCATCTGGCGGAAGGATATTGGGGCCCGGTATCGAATTTGCACAAATTCGATGAAACTCTGGGAAACATGGGGTTCGACGGGGGCCCAACCAAGGGTATCCGGGTTGTGGAGAAGCGGTGATATAGGTACCACGTTATTACAGCGCTCTCTGAAGTATGCTGAACAGTGGTTGGCAAATCCCAGTCCCAACTGCCCTCATAAGGGCAACTTTGTCCCATGAAGTTTGGTGGTAATTAAAATTTGAATTCTACCAACAAATTTCATGGGAAAGGCGTCCGCGTTCCTTAATCCTGGATTCAATGTATTTCTATATTTTATAAATTATTGTTGGCTGAACATAAAAAAATTGGATTCGTAAACTTAAGATAAAATATCTCTATGGCTTGAATGAAGTTTTGTCTGGGCAAGACTATGATAATGCCGTATTTTATAACTTTCAGAAAAAAGATAAAAAAGAAAATAAAAGAGGAAAGAAACGCTGCGTTCAATCTAAAAATAACAGTCTATAATGCAAACAAGTATGTAGCTAAGTTACACTTGTCAAATGCTAAGGATCCCAAAAACCTGCGAATAAATGTAATTAATAAAATTATGAGTCTTAATAAAAAGGATACTAAATCGTTATGGTTGCACATAATTGATAGGAATAAAACAGAAATAGATGAGATAATAAAAGATTTAATAAATAAAATCTTGCTTTCAGCTTGGTGTCGACTGGCATTGAGAGTTTCGCAAATTCGATAAGGACTCCCACCAGTTCTGGCGGCCAGGAGAAGACGGGTCAAGAGTGTATCTACTGTCAATGTCTGAATTCTGTCGAATGATGCCGTTTTGGATCGTCAGCCGCTGTCTCAATTGCCCATGTTGGAGAGGCCGTCTCCGCCGGTACAAATGTTTCCATCAGTATCTATTGAAAACGATGGCACATGGTTGCATCAGCTGCTGTTTGCCGACATCAGTGCTAACGATAGACTGAGTCTACTGCCTCAAGCTATTGCAAGCATATCTGAGGACGAACTCCGACTGCGTAAATGATTTGAACTGTCTGGTCCCAGTCTAACAGCAGCTTCAATTGTCAGTTGAGAAACTCGTTCTGCGTATCACTGATCCTGCAGTGGGCAGCAATGAGTTCTTTCTGGGTAATCTTACGATAACTTGTGTTGGGAATGATCAGGTGACGGTGTCATTCTATCCTTTAGATGAACTTACCACCTGCCTTCTCCGGACGTCCAGAAACACAGACGACGTTGGCCAACACTGTGGAGCTTATGCTGTGCAGAATTACGTGGCTGCTAGCCGTGTTGCTGGTATGACGGTCTGTTGCCGTTTGTAGCTACGAAATTTTCAGCTCCTATTGTGGATGTATGAAGGATTACCTGATCAATCTGTTGACCCGTTCCAGTGGTGAACCAGATGCTTCTGCTACTCACGTGAAGATGGATCACTGTGGAACTGATCCGTATGATGACTGTACGTGTGACTCAGAGCTGAGCTATAAGAAAGCGGAAACGAAGCTGTTAACAATGCAGTCCAGAAAAGTCAACGAAATGGTGATCAGTGGTGTTGCTGGATCCGGTAAGAGTGTTCTGATCGGCAGTACGATTGCTTCCTTGGCGCACCATCCCAAAGCAAGAAAAATTGTCGCACTGGATGTCACCAATGCGGCAGTGGAGAATTTGGCTGTCAAGATTGAGAATGCTTGCAGAGGGTTGTCCCTGGATCAAGATGAAATCTTGGTGTTCGTCAGCCGAAAGCAGTACCCTCAATTGTGGCAACGCTACTGTGATATGGGTATCAAGTGTCTAACCGTACCAACAATACAGGAGGAACAACATTGCTACCGGAAAGCCGGCGTCGAGTCCGGTCTGCTAAAATCATTATTTCTACGGTGGATCTTTCCTCGGACTACTGGTCCCAGTTACACAAAGATGAATTTGATGTGGAATACCTATTCATTGACGAAGGGTCCCTCCTTCTCATCATTTTCTATCTGGAGGTGACAATAAAAGCGGACCGTGTCATTCTGGTAGGTGATACTTGTCAGGGAGAGGTGGTGATGACTTCTGATTTTCTTTACTACCGAGCCTTCTAGGGCAATGAGTCCGCGTTAACCTTTGTAATTGGTTGTTGTCGAGCCCATTGCCACCAGTTGTGTGAGCAGCATTGCATCTAGCTGTTCACTACTCTTCGCTGCAACAGTGAAACAGCTGATGTGATGTCCAGGCTCTGGTCAATGGATCACAGAATGATATCCAATTTTCCTAACGAGTTGCAACTGCAGTTGCAGCAGGACAAAGCTCTGTCACCATTTCTTCAGAGCGCCTTTGATGCCAACACGATTTGCTATGTGCATGTTGAGGGCCAGCAGATCCATGTCGATCGTTATTCTAGTGTCAATGTAAGAAGCTCTGTCCATTGCCGACAGTGTGACCTGTTGCCTCATAACCCGAATCAGCAGTTCTAATAGTTGGGATTTTGAGCATGCATCGACAGGCAGCTGATTTTATCCGCTATCGTGTGGTGGATCGACTTGATAGTGTGAACTGGCTGACGATCGAACATGTCAGTCTTCTTCTCACCAGTTGATAATATGCTGTATGCCCATTTTAAATGAACTAATTGACCCAAACACATCAATATGACATATCTGTTGTGGAATTTTTTGTTTTGTTCCTTGTACCTAACTGTTCATTACTTACTGGTTTATGTTTTTCTTACTAACTCTACTGTTTGTGTCTGCTTCAGGTAACTACCACTGTTGTTGTGTCTTGTATACTGACTTACATTAAATACTAGCGTTAATCTGATTTTTATAGGATTAAATAGAATATGAGACAGGATTAGATAGAATATCAGCTGGACGTAGTTTTACAAAGTTGAATAAAACAGTGCGCTAACATAGGTACTCATCTTTTTTATTTGAGTTATTTGTCATTTATTATTTAGTTAAGACTTAGATTTGTTAAAAATTCGCTGTTTTTATTATAAAAATACAGATGAATATGTGAAAGCAAGAGAACATTTTTGGTACCAAACATTTTGTTTAGAAGAAGATTTACTACAAGTTAGTAGCAGACGTAAAAGAAACAATCGCTCTGCATACAACAGAAAAACAAATAATATAATCAAACATTATGACATTTAATATCTTGCATTTATAACTAATGTGGATAGCGTGGATAGTCGTAAAAATCCCAAGAAATAATTATTGCCTAATGTCCGAACCTTTTTAGGAACAGTACATAAATCTTTATGTTCTAATAGCCCTTTTTTAAAATCACCATCAGACTTGCTCAGAACTACATTTTTTGGTAGAGCATTTCAGGGTGCAACAACTCTGCAAAAAAGAAGATTTAGTTAAACTTAAGTAACATTTTGCGTTAAAGATCTGTCCTATGGTATTATGCAGACATAGAGCTAACAAGTAAATGTCAGTAACAGATATAAGACACTAGCCAAAAACCAATTTTGTACACCAAATCCAGATATAAACTGTGTAGATCTAACGCAGTACATTTACCCCTATAATTTAAATGCTGTAGAGTACTTTTTAAGGGATCAATATCTCTGAGCCACCATATTTCTATTTCATATTTCATATTTCAGAGGCATACGTTAGAATAAGCTGTAGATATACTGACTGTAGTCTCAATTTCATATCAATTTGATCCTGCGATACAAAATTATTTAATAGTAAATACAGTAAATGTGCTTTATCAACTATTTATCTACTATTTATCGCTATTTTTAACTGCTTTAACTGCTATAAAATCGTTAAATAAATTAACGATGGTCAAGTAAAACAAGGTTTCATTCCTGTTGTGCTTGCCGTCAAGAAGACAATATATGCGTCTATCAAAACATTTTGAGTACACCATTATAGCGAGATTCAGGGCATGTGAGAAATTTATTAGCTGAATTCCTAGAAAAATGTTTTAACCGGCCCTTTCAACTTTCAGTTCAAACTATTTTCAGCTGCAGTTCCGTTTTAATCATAGAGTTAGAATATATCTCGTTTCAGTTTCCAACGTCAGTCAGTCAAAATTGGTTGAGTTTCAGACGGATACAATCACAAGCAAACCATATTTCCATGTTCCTTCATTTTCTCTTAAACGTTTATGTTTTCACGTAAAGACAGATATAAAATTTCTGTCAGGTTTTTGGTTGTATCAATTTCAGTTTCAGTTAACATAGTTTCAGTCGGCATCAAAATGAACCAAAGTGGTTTCAGTTGAAATTGCAGTGACTGAAGCAATACTATGACGTCTTTCGATAAAAATTTATTAAGAATTGCGCGAAATTTTCATCCATTAAACAGTATTTTGTCATCATATTGCAAGTAGTTTTTGTAGAAAATTAACAAAAATCAGTTTATTTTATCAAATTAGTTCAGTTTGACATAGTTTAATAATCCGATTTGTAAGGATAATCTCGAATCATAACTTCAACAACTGACTCAAACTCAAATTCCTTACAAGTATGAGACCTGACTTCATATCAGCAAAAATGCTTGAACTCGTTCGAGTACTTCGGTCACCTTAAAGGTTCTTAATTTTGTTTATTTGTGACTTAAATTTCGGTGACAAAAATAAATGTAGTTTAAATAAGTATTTTTAGGACGTTTGTACGTTGTTATGTTTGGACACTTTTGGAATCTCATAAACTGGTCCTTGGTGCCCTACGAAACTAGAGTGAAATTTCCAGGGCTCATTGCAGTCTGGGCGGAAAGAAAGTGTGCTTAAAAATTAAGCCAGCAAAAAAACTTCGTTGGAGTTTGCTCGCCCACAAAGGAGAAGGTAGATTCAATCTTTGCAGTTTTCATTGAAATTTTACAAATATATTGGTTTTAGTTGGTTTTAAAGGTTGCTTATCTTCTCCGACAGAGTAACAACCTGTAACAACCATACCGTCCTAGTGCAAATAGCCTGTGAGATGCTGGGAACATTAAGACAAAAATCTCGGGGGAGGGTCGCGATTAACACTGAAAAAATATGTGTTTGTATGCGTTTGGGGTAAAACAAATCTGATCGGCTAATCGACTTCCTTATGTCAAAATATTATGAATAAAGTGAGATCTCCAAGGGCTCTGCCTAGAGTTGTTAAACGTGTATTGATATGCAATTGAAGTGAAATTCATTTTATTGGCTACTACGCTATGGCGACTGAAATTCATAGCTGAGGATTTTAACGGTAGCTAACTTGCCAATTAAAAGCAATTCTGTTCAATCCATATCAACACATGAAATAGTAACTGGGAATTTGCAATGTCTGATGGCTTGTGCAGTACAATGAAGCACTACTGGAAGCGCCAAAGTGCAGATTGCACAGATTAGTTGGTTTAACTGGATAATCACGAAACCGTGGCATCTCCACTTCCTGAGCATCGAACGCGGGGATATTAGTATCCCGTTCGCACAAAAACTTTTGAAAAATTGCCAACTGTTCCGTCCCCTTAGTGACCATATAATTTGGAAATGAAGAAGTACGTCCTTCCCATTTACACTACCACGATCCTTCAGATCGATGACGTAAAGAGCAGCAATCATCCATGTATGACTAAAGGAACAATAGATCTAACTTAGTACAAAGATTTAATTAAGACTGAAAGGCACTGGATTAAAAACAGAGAACCATTTCCTGGATAAAAATGAATTAAAATTCGACCTCGACCATACACAAACATATGATCTGGTCCAGGGTGAGCATTTCCAACAAAAACGTTTGAGGAGGCTTGTACATTGAACTGAGATTTCCAAGGGGCACCTGCACCTGCACCTAAAGAATAAATTGGTAAAATTTCTTAAAAAATTAACGCCAATTTTATTATAACTTTCTATTTTCTAAATCTTTGCATACAAATGTCCACCTTATTACAAATGTCCAATGTATTTCTACCTAATCTTGGTATGGAAGAAGCAATCTTGACAAAATCTTAGGAGAAGCAAGTTTAATTGGCAGACTATCCTTGCACAAAGTTTTGGTGTCAGAGAGCGCATAATTGGCTAGCTACCATTATAGTTTTGGCTTGGCGAAATTTATCAAAATTTACCAATTTATCAAAATCAAATTTGCCAGTTTACACCACCAAACGTTCGCCAAACCAAACCTTGGCCAAACTCAAGTTTGGTGAAAGTTCGGCGGAATTTTGACTGTGTAAACGTACACCAAACGTTCACCAGACTTAGGCCAAACTACCACCAAACTGCCAAACTGAGTTTGGTCCCATAGCAATTTACGCTAAACATTTGGTGAAACTGATCAATGAGAATCCACCAGAAAGTCGTACGCCTTGCCTGTGCTATATATTATACACAATAAGAAATATAAGAAATTGGAAAAGGAAGTATTGATGTTGCTAGGACCAACTTTAATTTTTCCACTTGACTGTCACTTTTACCAGCTAAGAGAACCAATGTTAACGGGTAAAACCTTTTAATGAACCATTCGTTTCAATTTGCTTTAAAATCACCATAAAAATATCTGTGAATGGGGAAGCCCCTCTAAGCTCAGGCCACCTACTACAAAACCATTTTAATACCGACAAATGTCTGGAAAAACTGTTAAAATAGGTTTAAACTGGCGCTCATATTATCTTAAATTTCGTTGGTTCCCTCCTAAAGTTTGGTGAATGTTTGAAGGAAATTTGTTCAAACAGAGTTTGATAGTGTAAACACAAAGTTTGCCAAACTTTTTTCAACAAACAAACTTGAGTTTGTCCAATGTTTGGTTTGGCAAAAGTTTGGTGGTGTAAAGTGGCCTATATAAGATTTCACCACGTGAAAGAGCATGGGGACAACTTTGAAATGATTTGTATATCTCTTCTGTACGTGGTTTCTAATCAAACGTTATGCATGGTATCACACATGGCTTAATTACGCTGACCGTTTCCACACACAATGTAAAGTAAGAACAGTTTATCCTAAAACTAAATCTATTGGGTTTAAATGGTTGTCGTTGTGTTACTTAAGTGTATTATATAACAGAAAACATTGCAGCTGCTTGAAGACATTGGAAATTCCCAAAACGAAAGCAAGCAATGAAAAGTTGCCGAATCTTTGTTTTTAATTTTCTCGTCACTGCTTCAACCAAAATTGACCAAAATTTGAAGATGTGTTTTATGTCTGCATACCCTCATGCCGTTTTCTTTGTTTTTGGAAAAACTCAATAGTAAGCAATATATAAAATTCACAACTTTTTGAAGTACGCTAAAAACGGAAAAGTCAGTTTTACGAAGAACTAAACACGGAAAAGTATATACATATTTGCATACATACATAAGGTAGTTTGTTTCACAGAGACTGCTTTCATAAGTTTACCTCTGACGTTTCTGATGATACCAACCAATATGTCAGCTGAAATTTCGGAGTTGTACTCTGTACGATGATGTTGTCTAAGCTGTCTAACCGTGTGATTTCCGCTCTGGCATGTAGGACAGCTGTACAAAAAGTATCGGTATGTATTGTTTCTACATTGAACGAGGAAGTTGTTTCAAAACATCTAGCACACTGTCGGCAGATGAACACCATTGCTCACTGACCCATTTCTTCTCTAAAACAAAAGTAATGTTTTATTTTAGCCATTTTGTCTCAAACATTAGCTTATTGCTTCAAAAATTGTGATTGCATAACCATCCTTCATGTTGCTGATTGTCCTAGACCTGTCCATGATTTCCGCCCCGTGGAGCAGAACCGGTGGAAGCGAAGATTTATGAGGACATAAGTCTTTTTGACAACTGTGAAGTGGAATTTACTGATGCTACAATGATATTTACTAATCTGTGGAATTTACGGATGTTACGATGATATTTACTAATCTGATGCGGTTACATTTTGCAAAAGATTGTAATACATCTGCAACACGTGTAACTTGGCCTTCCGTTACCTTGCGACAACCCGAAATATATTACAACAGTTATTGCATGGATACAACCACGTATAGTGCTTTGTCATCCACAGAAGTAACATCTTCAACTCTCGGTATTACAAAGACTACACCTTATGCTGTCAGCTCTCCTGCAACTACTACTACTACCACTGTAAAATACCACACTACTACTGCCACTGTCCTATACACCATTGGCTATACGACCACTGTAACACCAAGCAAAAACTTGGTAAGCGTAAAATGTGACAAAACTAATACAATTGTTTTAGTATTATCCAATATTATAACAGCTGTTGTGGTTTCTTTATTATGGTTGGGAGGTGTTAGAATAATTTTTGTACAAATTCAACAAAAACGTTTTCCTTCACATGGCTCACCCCCTTCTCGAAACCAGCTTGAAGCGATAGAGCTTTCGATATTTTCGGAAAGGACTGATCGGGAAAATGATTACGAAAGACCTACACAACAGAGTGTTCACCATATTTATGATTCACCACCTTTGATGTCTTATGATGAAAATATTTATGAATGTGCTTTGTAACCTGCATTGAAATTGGCTTCTGACTCGCGTAAGTTTTGGGCTAGACCCTCGGCGAGTTTCTTCATCGTCACCCATACCGCCGATATCCAGGGTTGGTGATGAAATCGGTTGAGTGTCACCCTTCCCTTCTCTCTCTTCATCACTGTCCAAAACGAAAAAGTTCTTCCGCTTATTTGACTTTTTAGACGTTGCGGTGCTACTCATATTTTCAAACCTCGCAATCTGCTCTTTTTCAGCAATTGCGTCGCTTTCCTCCATTTTTTGGAGTAAAATGGCAATTTCCTTTTGCAGAGCTTTAACCTAGGTCGACAAACCCTCTACTACCATCCACAGCCAACATGCTAGTATCCTCAGCAGAAATCGCGTAGTAGCGCAGACGCAACCTGGCATAGCCTTTGCCAGAACCTGCTCGGGCCACTTCCCCAAATAACAGTTGACCCAAATTTATTCTGTATGTAGCCGAGTCTGGTATTCACTGACTAGATGCCATGGCAGTTTAATAAAATAAATCTAGAATGTTTCAGGACAATTTATTATTGAATTAATGATATAGTTAGCAATTACTTAAAACGAAAAATCTAATTCAATATCAGATGCTTTAGGCTGAACCTATTGGGACTGCTTTAAGCACTACAATAGGCCTGAGTTTGCTAGTAGTTCTAGCATTTTGGTTTCTATACAAACATAGTGCTTGATGGCAACAGTGTTTTCAAAGACGTAGGCATACAGTGCCAGCTGAGACTGTGCCTCAGTGTGATATCGAAATGGATGTCATATCTGTATCACATAGTACCACTACTGAAACTACCACCATAGATGTAGAAGACCTGCCAGTATATCAAACCACAACCGTGCCTATATAGCCATGCCTTTGCAGAAATCTGGATCAAAACTGCTCAAGCTGCTTCATCAAAAATACTTTTAAAATGTCTTAAGTATAAATACTGATAGTCAGCATCACCTGTCAATTTTCATGTGAAAAATAAAATAAGGCGTTGCCTAAGTTATGGTAATTTACCATTTCCGCTACAACGTGTGATAATGCTGGAAATGATCATTCAAATAGCTGCTAGTTAGATAAGCCTGCTGGGAACAACCGAATCTGCAGCAAACTGGAAGAAATCCGGTGTCGCGGCATAGGAATACATCCTACTTCACTCTGAACAAGGAAAGTAGAGCCTCTCTATACAGACTCGTCACAGTCGTGCCCTCATTGAATTGCATCAAATTCCAAAAATCAAACATCCATTTGTTGGTCTCGATACAACCCTCTCTTAGCCAAAACAGAAATAGGTCACAGGCTTGAAGGTATTGCGGCCAACCTTCCCCAAAAGGGTAGAATGCATGAGGATGCAAAAGTTGTGGCAGAGAACCTTGGCATTCTCTGTCAAAGCAAATAGTAAATGAAAGGGCACTCATCATAATTGAGGTGCTGTCGGAGTGGTTCAACGAAACCGTGCTAATTGTATTGCGACCATGGTGAATTGTTAGATGTACGGTGGCAAATCTGTCGACATTTTCAATTATTTCAACCGATGTTATGGTTTCAGAGCGTGCAAAGTTTGTGAAACGGATCAAACCTCCGACCGATGCCTGATATGGCCGAATAAACCAGGGTGTATTGTCCGGCAGCCGCTTCTTTATCGAAATACAAGGCTTGTGTATATCGCATTGGCTGGCTACATACTCAAACAAATCAAAACTGAGTTCACGCGGCAGCCCAAAATCAATGATTTTTTCACAAACCGTAAATAACGTGGCTGAATTTTAATTAAAACTTGCTAACCACAGCTTTTAGGGTCAAGTCACGCTAAGTCGGCACCGTTTCCGTAACAGTCGTATGTTCAAAGTATTTACTTTTGTTGATTTATCTTTAAACTGTTGGCAGTTCCCAGGGTACTTTATAGTTTAAACTTGCAATGCTAGCAACTTTCAACGGTTACAGTAGTTAAATTAGCAGATGGCATATTTACACAATTTTACCACACACCTATTAGATAAGAAACTTGAAAGACTATCAGAAGCTTGTGTGAACTGCGAATGAAAATAGATGGTATAAGCAATATTTTCCTACACACCCGGAAACCTAAATAACCTTTTGAGGGTGCGAATGCTAATTAAGAAACTATAACTATAGAATGACCAGTCTGCAATGATTAGGGAAATAAATCTGTTTTCGAATTATATCAATTTACCCGCTTTATGAAAATGGTTGCATATTTCCCAGCATTATCCAACAGTCTGTCACAATATTGTTTAATTTTCTGATTACATCTTCTGGTGATTCCATCCGTCACTAAATGCAGTACATCTCTACTTACTTGCAACCTTACTCTTGTTATTTGAAAATTGATACTATATTAAGGTTTGACTGTTCCTGTAACTATTAACCGTTAACTTTAGAAAATGAAAACTAACTTATTTTCAACTTTTCTGGAACTATGTCGGTTTGAGAAAGCAAACATATTTACAATTCAGGCTACTGTGGTCGAGCAAGTTATTTTCAAAACTAGCAAAATGCCATGACAATTTTGAATCACTCTGTTCACTTTTCATTGGGAAACTGAAACCCTGATTTCAAATTTGATTCCTAAATGTTGTATTCTTTTAATTAGTCTCTACTCCGAGGAGAGAAAGCATCATTACGATAAAACTTAATCGAAACTGTGGTTGATTCCCTAGAAGATTTGTGTTTCAAGGCTAAAACGCAATATTCTCAGTTGTTTCTGCCTCAAACCCAACATGTTTCTGCTTAAAGCCTAACACTGACTCAGCTAATTAAAGCTGATGTTTCTGTTTTTTGCTTTAACTCTTTGGTAGTCCTTCAGATTAAATATGCCAACAATTTCGATTAACTAAATATAAAGCTATTTAAAGTTTGCAATTTCGAAGACATCATTTTAAAGTTTATATAGTTACGTTTTCTACCTGATTTTTGGAATTTTATTTTAACATGCATTGAATGTGATTGAAACTGGTTCCCGTTTTTATCTGATTTAAGGTCTCTGCAGCTCTGACACTACACACAAAGAATTGATTGCCTTCATATGATTGGCTGCAGCTTTCTATGTCATTTAGGGTCTCAACAGCTCAGACGCTTAACATAAAAAAGTTGGTTGCCTTCGTTTGATTGGCTGCAGCTTTCTATATCAGGGTTTATATCAGGGTTCTAGGGTTTCAACAATTGTGACACTTAGCACAAAATTTTGAATGGCTTATTTTGAGTGGCTAAATCTACTAATTCTTTTGCGTTTCGTATAAAAATGATAATGTTACAGCCGATAGAAATAAATCACAATAAGGTTTGAAAACGACCATTTAGTAGTTTTATAAATTCGATTTATCTGATTCACAACCCAATATATTTTCGCAAATGAGAAGGGTAGAGTCCAAATCAACCATTTTGACATATTTGACTCCACTTAACGGTGACTCCCTTGTTTAAACTCTGCTACTAACTCTTTTTGCTAAAGATCTTCAGTTGAAGGTGAAATTTATCTCGTCTGATAACCTTAAAACAATAAAAGCAATCTTTTCATGTTATAAAGATCCCGCCTGCCCAGACCAGTTAAAACCAATTACACAGATTTAATATTTACATCAAAAGATCAAACAGCTTACATAGTTGGTACACAAGAAAACAAGTAACATTTTGTGCACCAAACATAGCCTATTATTAGTCCACTTAACAAAAAAACATCACCTTATAAAAATGATCACTCATATAACAAGACATATGATTATTAGACAGTGAATCACAAATAAAATACAAATATATTAGCAGCTTCAGTCCCTAGCCTGAATGGTATGAATGAGTAAAAATACATTATGAATGGCAACTACAAAATCCACCATTAGGAAATGAAAGTCCATAGTCTTGTTTCACCACTAACCACATGCAAGCTGTAGAAAATAAGAAAACACACAAAAATCGGTGATGGTTGAACACAGCTCAGTGGAGTATCTGTTATTTAGTTAGGCTCAGTTTTAGCTCCAGAAATTAAAGCCAGATTCAAAAAATAAACTTAAAGTTAGACAAATTCAATAGGTTAGAATTAAACAGGTCCTTTGTATCAACTCTTTATGATGAAAGTTCTTGAATCTTTTCATCATCCCATCATTTCATTTTGCAGAACAATCTATTAATTGAACAACCAACACCTCAACTAAAATTCTATTATTCAATGTTTTTACCGTCAAGTAGCCTATCATTACACCTGTACACCAGTGGCTGTACGACCGCTGTAACACCAAGCAAAAACTTGGTAAGCATGAAATGTGACAGAACTAATACACAATCGTTTTAATTTTTCCAACATGGTAACAGCTGTTGTGATTTCTTTATTATGGTTGTGAGGTTTTAAAATAATTTTTGCACAAATTCGACAAACCCGTTTTCCTTCATATGGCTTACCCCCTTCCCGAAACCAACTTGAAGCAATAGCGCTTTCGACATTATCGGAAAGGACTGATTACTATAGTAGGTAATTATAACGAAAGACCTACACAACAGAGTATTCACCATATTTATGACTCTCCATATTTAATGTCTTATGATGAAAATATTTATGAATGTGCTTTGTAACCTACATTGAAACTGGCTTCTGACTCGCTGTCGTCACCCATACCACCGAAATACAGGATTAGTGATGACATCGGTTGAGTGTCACCCTCTCCCCTTCTCTCTCTCTTCGTCACTGTCCACAACGAAAAAGTTCTTTCCAAATACATTATTTTCATGCTCTTTAACATTCTGGGACAAGTTCCCGAATTTTAGGAGTAAAGATAGGAAAGTTTTGGTTTTTGTTATTATTCTTTCAGTACGTAGTCGGTACACCGGATTGGTTGTTATGGCTGGAAAGAGGGCACCAAAGTGAACATGTTTGCTTTTACAACCTTTGAGCTATCTCTAGTGGTTAAAGCAGTATAAGCCAACAACGACTTTTGGGGTCAACAAATGGCCATTTTCGAAGAAATCAGCTTTTTCAAAATTACTGCCAAAACTTACAAACAATTTTGACTTACTTATACCAAGAGTTTATAATACCACGAGTAAGACACTCAGCTCTTCCCAATAGAATAAGCTTGCAAGATGCTCGAAACATTAAGGCCAAAATCTCGGCGGGGCTTCTCAGCGCGTAAACATACAACGCTGACATTTTTTAAAAACGGGCGCTTTCGACAAATTAAATACTATAACTAGAGCTAGGAAAATCGTACAGCAATAATTCTTATATCATTATGTTGCGTAGAATCAGATCTTTTTAACGATATAAAAACTATATAGTTCGGTTAAGAGAATCCCTCTTAAATTCAGCAACAACGTAAGGCATTTCTAAGAAATGGTGAAATTCCCTGAATTTTCGGATGCTTTATTACCGGTTTTATAAGAGATTACCTACACCGAACTATATAGTTTTTATATCGTTAAAAAGATCTCATTCTACGCAACATAATGATATAAAAATTATTGCTGTACGATTTTCCTAGCTTAAGTTATAGTATTTAATTTGTCGAAAGCGCCCGTTTTTAAAAATGTCAGCGTTGTATGTTTATACGCTGAGAAGCCCCCCCCGAGATTTTGGCCTTAATGTTTCGAGCATCTTGCAGGCAAGCTTATTCTATTAGGAAGAGCTGAGTGTCTTACTCTTGTTATTATAAACTCTTGCTTATACTCAATCGATACATCGTCCAGTTGCACATTTTATGAATGCCTATTCGCTGAAGTTAGTTGCTTTAAGCTAGAGAATTCGCCGAAAAACCATTTTAGCAAAACTGTGACAATTTTGTTTTGAACATCGATTTCTCAAAAACCACCCAATGGATTCACGTGATTTTTGGCAGAATGAAAAGTCGCACTATTGCGGAGGGATGTTTTTTTCGGTTTGAGTAAAACGAATCCAGTTGCGAGAAAACTGAATACAAAGTTGCGAAATTTCGTGCCATCGCGCATTTGCTTTTCTGGAGTATTGAGACTTGTTGAGCCAAATCCAAAAAAAGTCCCTCGGCCCATATGTCCTTCATATTATGGTACAAGAAGAAATTTCGGCAGTTTTGAGAAATCGATGTTAAACAAATTTTTCGTCTATATTCCGCCTGTCAGATGTCAGCATGTGAGAAAAGTTTTGCTATTTTTTCTAATGTTACTAGTTTCGAAAGCTGATGTGAATGTCCTGATTAAACTGGGGATGTTTTACATCGGTTGAAATTTGTATACCATTTAAAAATTATAACAATGTGCTTATTAAAAATTGCTACTGTATTCAAAACAAAAGATAACTTTAACATTGTAGGCGATTCATCAAGCCAAGATAATTTTAACCAGAGCAGAGTTAACACTGGGGTTAACCTGAGTGAGGGATCGTCTAATCAGAGCCAACAAGCTACTAACAGTCCAGCGAAATCACAGATATCTAACGAATCCGATGGTAGTGATGTAGCTTATCAATCTGTTGAGTCAGATTCTGGAAATGGTAAATTTTATATACATATTTAAATCTGGAAGCCGTGACTAAAAATAGGGAAGGAACTGTCTTAAATTTCAAGATGAAATAAATCATATTTTTCAACAAAGTGCGTTAGCAAAATCGTATATGCGATTTATTTCTTGACCTGACTAAGAAAACGTAATAATGTTTCTTCCCTTTTACGTTTCTTACACTGCTGTACAATAGCTCCAGCTTTTTAGTCAAGTTTTTGTTGTAAGCAAAACGTAGAAAACTCTGGCTATCAGGCAAAATAAGTGCATAAAAAACGCATATCAGCTGCTAAATGAAACGTTTTAATAAATCGTATTATTTGATTTTCAATTTGAGACAGTTCCGAAACGAAATATTGTTTCTTTCACTGGAGTGCAGATTAAAATAACGTTTCGATCTTCCGTAGTTTTTGATGTACCCTAAATTATATTAGAAATATAGAACTGAAATTGAAGCTGAAACTGTCTTCATCAAAATTTGCACTCAAACTGGACTATGTTTCAGTTTTACCCCAAAACTTCATGTTTTGCATTAAACTTCGTGTTGTATAATTTCACTCATTACATACTTCTAAACATTTAAAAGGATGTATATAGTTGTAATAAATTTGAGTTGAAAGGTACTGGTTGTATTTTAGAAATCCATGATTATAAAGGTTATGGTTTACGAAGCAACGAGCAGTTTGTCTATACCCGTTTTTTCAGTGAAAAATCTTAACTAACAAACACAAGCTCCAAGGAATAGACTCATAATTAACTGTTCAGTTTAGTTTTATGATGTGTCACCAGCGTTTTAGTTATAAAATTTGATTGGACCCAGTGATTTAAGTAAAATCCGTGATTGTTTTGAACCAGGGGTACGCAAAGATAGGAGTATGACATCATGGATTAATTAGTGCGAAATCTATGCCGCCCCTTCCACAAATTGGATCCCCTCACGTTAAATAAATTCGCTCACTATTCTTGTTCGCTAAAGTTCGCAGAAAACACATTTTGGACGAACTAAGTAGTTGTGATTTAGATCTTAAGTAAACAAGAATAGTGAAGAAGTGAGGGGCTCAATTTGTGGGGCTCACCCGATAGCGTACGGAGCATATTTTTTCCTCTAATTAGACAGAGTTTACATAATGTCATTCTCAAATCACTAATATTTAATCTTATTAGATGAAAGTTCTTAAATCTTATCTTTAAGATGAATGTTCTTGCCCAAATTTGAATTGATAAATTCTATTTTAATAACCATTTAAGCATAATCTGTAACAAGAGTTTCAGCAAATAAAACATTTCATTTTGCTGAACAATCTTTTAATTGAACAACCACCACTTCAACTAAAATTCTATTATTTAATGTTCTTACCGTCAAGTAGCCTATCATTAAACTTTTTACCCAGAAACGAAAAAAGCATATTCCCTTAAACTTTGCTTGCAATGAATACCGCTTAACCAAAGTAAGTAAGTAAGCTACGCTTTTATATTCTTGCAGCGACTATTTATGGAGCCAACGAAATTAATTCCGATTACGCGAACGTTGCATGCAGAGGCTTCTACGGTGGGAAACACTGCTTTTACCAAACGTAGACTAGAGTATTACGAAAGGCTGGTCGAGGACCCGTCAAAAATCGTCCCTGACAATTCGAAAGGAAAAAAAATGATTTATGGGAGGATCCTGTACAAAGACTGGCAGAAAAAGCTGCCGGAAATCTTGGCAGCTATGAAAAGCTGAAGGAGAGTTATCTGAAGAATGCTAACACGCCTGGAGAATCGTCTGAAGACGATGACGGAATCGAAGGTGGCGATGAACAGATGTGCATGGAACCGCCCATATAATTTAACTTAATATAATGTAATTTAACGATAGTGATTTAATCGGACCATACGCAGTAAGGAAGTAAATTGAACAAGGCAACAAGGCACGTGGCAAGTGATACCTTTCCTACCTATCATTTAAACACGATGTCTTATCAAAACTTCTCTTAACGAAGGGGAACAGAGGTTATTACTACAGGATCCGTATTCAGGCCATGTCGAATCGATTTATGTTGATGGGTTTCACAGTTGTTCGTGGAACGGATCCGTACCCACCAAATACAAAGTTTGGAAATTTCTAGGGTATGAAGAAACATGGCCACTATTGTAAGAGCGTTCAAAATTTAAATAGGATAAGCCCTATTACAAAAGGATAAGGATAAGCCCTATTACTTCTTTTTTTCTGTTAATTCTTTAACTAACGAACGGAGATTATAGTTACTTTACAGAATGTATGACGTGGAGTTTATCTGGGAGTGTCAGTGGAACTTTCTCCGTAAAACTGATGCCGAAGTGAACGATTTCGTTAAGAGAAGCTGGCTGGGCCGAAATACTTCCAAGAGAAATGTGCGATAAGACAATTTTAAGTTATCATCTGGTTTGTTTTAGTACGATGTACTTTGCCTTTGGATACTTTCTACAATGCGAGGAACTGGAATGCTCTTACTTTTAGTTTTATTAATAAATGAATATTTTCGAGCACACCGGGTGCAACCTGAATCTGAAACAGTGAATGCAGCATTTGAAATGGACTTGAATGATTCTGTATATAACCCTACAACTGTTCTAAAGTCTGACCAAAAATGTAGGGAACGAAATTGTTGTTTATACTGAATTACCGGTACATTTTTGCTGCAGCAATGTATATATTTTCTGAACCGTCATGGCATGAACTTTCCGTTGGTTGAAAAATACATTTGAAAAAATTCATCAAAATATGCCAATTTCTTTCGGTTTTGAAAGATCGGTAGATGCCAGAAACTAGCCGTTCAGTGGAAAATTAACCCATGTTCCAAACATATGGTATCACAAATATAAGCTGTTTTCGTTAAGAATTGCGATAGTTATTCAACTTTTTCGATTTTCAAAATCCTTTGATCTTTGCCGCTTTTCCAACTCTGACTGGCTATTACTCGCCACTCATTCAATGGAAAAATTTTCAATTGGATTTCCAGGACCGCTTACGTGTCAGCTTTCGTGTGATTAATATAGTTTTTCAAAATTTGAAAATCGATTTTTTCCAAAAATACCACTTTTGACCCAAAAATTTCGACAATGCGAATCCAGCGAAAGTGAGTAAAAATAGCATAATCATAAAGTTTAATATGAGCTGAATCCAACGATATAAAGTTTTCTTGGCTATTTTCGTTTTCGACTTATTTTGCCCCCCCCCCCCAACGAATTTTTAAACAATTTCCCTTTTAGAACAACAATAGAACTTACCCAACAAATGCTTTCAGGATAGATTATGCAGCCTAGTCAAATTATTACGTTTCATGACCATAATTTTCACCTATTCATAGCCAAAATTACTAGAATTTATCCATTTCACCCAAAATATCAAAAACAAGTGTGACACTGTACCTGTCCATTTAGTCTTCGTTTCAAGTTGCAAGCATACTCTGTTAAAGGTCACGAGCACCACTGATAAAATATGTCACCCGTTTCACGCTAACATATGCAACAGTTCTCACGTTATATATGCCACCATTAATAAATGTGCTCAGCAAAAATGTTACACAACTTGACTAATAAGAATTCCTTCTTTGTAACAATCTGGACGTAAAGCATTGCTCTTATTCATGCATACATATTTCATAACATACTAAATTTTGCTAAAGATGCCATTTTGAAGAAGAAATTTAAAAGAAATGAATAGGCAAAGCAAATGACTGCTACATAATTTTTTGGAAGATAAAAAGCGGTACTCGCACAAGCATTAACTGACCCTCACAAATGTCACTCGTTGTCAAACAAAAAATCCATGGTTTCGATTAGCCCCATGTTCAACACGGTGCAGAAATTTTGAATACTGATATAACTTTTGTTACGAACATTGTCTACAAGATCGCTGGTTTGTTTGTGACTACAAGTGCTTGTAGCGAGCGCAGTTTTAGCAAAATCGTACAATTTCATTGAACAGTACACACGTTTAGACTACCTGCCATACTGCTATTGCTTGTCACCTAATGGATCTATCACGATAACTAGGGAATGAAAAGTGGCGTAATTAATTAATCACGCCGAACGGTTTGGCGTAATTAATTAATTACGTCAAAAATTTGAAAGGAAAGGTTAATGTTGCGGATTCGGAGCAGGGTGCAAAGTTTGTGGGCCACCCCTCTGGGAGAGTGAGCTCCAGGTCTGGTGGGATCAGAACCCCTGGCTGGCTATGTCAGCGCGTGGAATGCCTCTGATGCCAGTATCTGCGATTAAAGTATATTAATCGCCATTTGGGTGAGTCATTTTCATTTTCTTTTAAAAAGCTAAATCCTTATGAAGTTTAACGACATATAATTGATATCATTGCTCTTGATAGATATAAGCTGATAGATCTTACGTTAGATAACTTTTCGGTATTGAAGGTACACAATCAGACGATGTAGTCATGGCAGAACCTACGATATGGAAAGAAGACAGTTACGAAACTGATGATGAAAATTATGAAAGAATAATGCTTTCTTAGCGATTGTTATAAACATGTTTTTCTCGAATTATATTGTCACACTCCTTTAAATTTTTACGCGGAAGCAGCACATGCACTGCAACTTTTAACAACTAAAAACCAAAATTCCGCTAAAGCAACATTTATACACAAACATTTATGTATGTAATGGTTAAATTGGTATTATGGCAAAGACTAGAAGCAACTTAAACCTCTTTAGCATGCACAATGTCTTGGATTCTTGGAATTGGAACAGATGAAGAGCACCCATGCCTCAGAAGAAAGCAGAAAAAACGGAAACAAAAGAAAAATAGAGGAAATACACTTCCTTATCGATAAAATTTAGTTTAAAATGTTGAAAATTGCCTGTAAGTGTAGAACTTTTAGTTCAATTTTCCGACAATTTCATAAATGGTATAAATTCATTACATTTTTCATACTTTGTGACGATTTTTGAACTTGAAATATCATTGTGTTACTTAACATGAGCTTTCAATGTGATTACTTTGCGGTTGACCAAAATGGATTCCAGGATCCTACGGTCTTCGGCTTCGCCGTGCAATCTCCTGAGGTAGTTAATTTATCATTTGTTATTGGACTCTCGGTGCCATTTTTATGTTTTGGTGAAGCGACCAGTTTTGAAAAAGTTTAAAGCTTTGGGCAGATCTGTGCTAGAGGTTGGTACCTGCTAAGAGCTGGATCTGTAGCTTTTTCTGATTCAAATTTGCTGAATTCGATTTTACAGGAAGGCACCATTCACCAAATTAATTCGATCCACCAAAACATGTCCTCGCAACGTTTGTACGCCAGAAATGTTCACCTCCTTAATCAATTCGATAGACTTTTGGTAAATGGGGAACAATTGTTGTCCCATCAACTTGGGCAAGTTTGTTTTTCTTACCGTCTCTTTCTGGAGCGTTAACGTAACCTATGTCTTGCAATTTCTGTGTTTTGAATGTGCCACAAATTCTTTTGGAGATTTCCAAGGAGATCTGATCGCTTACTTCATGGAGAATGGCTGCGTTTACGAAACAAAAGATAAGGGTCATTGTACAGGGTCATTGAAAGGAGGCGTGGAAGGATGTTTGGAGCTAAAATTTCATTTCTACAATTTTGATAGGTAAATTTAATTGGCTTCCTTGTAATGTAGTGTAATAATTAGTTTCAATGAGCTGCAATAACTAGTTTTGTCTAATTCAATCTATTGCTTTTTATATATAATATTTTCTCTAAATTTTGTTTTCAAAATATACTTTAATTCTTTTAACGATTGTTTTCGTACCACGAAAGAAAAGAAACAAAACCACCACAACGAAACCCATCTGGGATTTAAATTTAATAAAAGCTTTGCGTCTGTCCGTTTTTTCTTTCTTTCAGTCGACTAAAATTGCACAATGGGGAGCCTGCAATTTGCAGGCTCCTGTGCCAACGATCCTTGTCCAGGATGGCCCTCCTTTTCAAATGGGAAGTCTTCATCCATTCAACCATCCTTATCCCTAAGCTAAGCTATATTCTGTTTTACTATTTAACATAATTAATTATATTAAGCCTCATATCAATAGGCATGGAGGGTGAAAAAGGTCCCTCTGTGTCTATTGAGCCTAAAATATTCATGATAAAATATTTGTCAGACTAAGTATGAATATTTTATTAATAATTATTAAAATAATAACTGACCATTACACTAACTCGAACGCATTTCCATTAGGTGAGCTGACTGGGGAGTTGGCTGGGTGCGCTCCCCGTTTCGGAGCTCAAAACATGAAAGATTCAAACTTGTCTGATGGCAGTCGCCATCAGCATCTACTTTTTAAGCTGTTTATAGTTGATCGCTGTGTATTCAGGCAAATATTACAACTTCCTAGTCATTATCAACTAATCTTGTTAATAGTTTGGTGTGACAAAGCAGTGAGCTATAATAACAACCTACAACGTCACTTAATAATTGTCAGAATTCAAAACAATGAACCATGACTACAAGTTTAACAACAAAATACAGGCTATAAATCAAATTAGTACGGATGAATTGGAGTGGTCGGGGGAAACGCTGGATAGGAGGTGAGGTGTGCGCGCGTACACACAACAACACCTCAAAAAAACTAACAAAAACGCCCAATGGTGACATAAAATGACTGACTTCCAAACGACAATGAAAACATAATAAAATTACGACCTACGTCCGTGTACAAGAAAACGTAACTCAAACCGTGTAGATTTGATTAAATCTGTCCGGTGCATACTGAAAGGTACCATCGCAGACCCAACATTCACTTTCAAACAAAACAGCTTATTCAACTTTCGACGTAAAAAGCAAATGTTTTTGGTCCGCTTTTTGAAACAAAAAGTATCTTTCACCGTGATTGGGGGTCTACGACCGGTGCCTTTACTCCTCGGATGGTTAATTGAAGATTGGATGGGATGTCCAAAGCGTCAGGAACGTAACTACAGCATGTTCAGCATGCTTATAAAGAGCTCTTGATGGAATGGTAGGCTGGGACTGCTGCTTGCACTGGGAGCAGTCGTGCTAGTTTCCTGCTTTCCGGAGGGGAAAGTAGGAGGAATTTCTGCTACAGCATCCAGCTAAACTTCTCTAGGTCATTTATATCCGGGCGAGCTTCCTTAGGCGTGCTTCTGTCGAGCTGAAGGGCAGCGACATCTGAATCAGGCAGGGGTATACAGTCCGGATGATGACCGTTATCGGCAGCACCTATCACTGTTCCTTGCCGAATCGACACACGGCCTGAGATCTCACAACAACGCACAAATACAATAGGAAACATTCTCTCTGGAGTTTAAAGAAAATAATTTCCTGGGTGAACAGGAAAATTAAGCACCAAAAGTTGAGTTCTCAAAAAATGAGTTAAAATAAATTTTGGCTGATTGACATGAACACGAAATAGAAAAGAGAAAGTAAATTTTAAATAAAAATTAATTAAAGTAACAAGACTGAGCAAACGCTTTTTTAGATATGTAAAAGTATCTAAAAGTATGTTTTGCAGTCTTAAGTTTGAACGAAAATCAATAATATTAAAATATACTCTTTATAATTAAAGAAGCTTCTTAGTTTACATTTATATTTCTTTAATGTTAACTATACATATTTCAAAAACTATTGTGCAAAATTAAAGTTAAAAACTTGGAAATAAAACGTAAGAAATAACATCAAAACAGTTCAGTTTCACCTTTGACCCAACGCACTTCCAAATTCAAAATCGAATTCACAAAAATGACATAAACAAAAAACATAGACAGGTACAGCAACAAAAGAAGTTAAATATTATAGGTTAGCTGAACGAAACCTCAAACAACTAACGGCATTGTCTTAACAGAACACTGCCAGCTAACAAAACAGATAAGCAATGACGATCTCTACTATGCCATCTCTACTATTAACCTCACAACTCGGTTACAATCCTAAAGTTTGGGTAGAATTTTGTCGACAAGCATTTTTCGTTTTATGTATATACCGTGTAAACATCTTTTCCTAAGTTGATATATATATACAACTGCCGATGTAAGCCCGCTTTTGTAATGCCTACATTGGTAGCAGTTGAAACGCTATTCTCATAAAGGGCCTGTTTGCATTGTGGCTGCGTTAGGTCGTTATATTGTTTTTCTGTATACCCTTGGCTTTTGCCATATTAGTAGGTTCGCTAACCTGAGTGTACATTTTAGCGGTTAAAGCAACAGCTTCGGTACCTATCGCCTTTCCGTTTTATATTTTCCACAACCCAGGCTCAACTAAGATTTTTAATTGACAACCCTGGTTGTTGTAAATTTTAGAGGATTTAGTAAGAAGAATATGAAATTTCAATTTTTTCTTTACTAAATCCCCTAAACTTATTTTGAAATTATTGCAGACATGGTTCCCCCACATCTGCAAAACTCACTGTCACGTTCTTAAAAATTTGTGCCAGGATGGAAAAATAATCACGCAAGTGCTCGGAAACGTTCATGTCAAGTTCACCGTTCAAGCACACCACAGAATCGGCCATTGCGAACATCAGTTAGAATTTGTTTTTCTGCCAGCGTTCGTCGAAGAAACTTTGGTCCTATGGAACATCTGCTAACAAAATTCTTGGCTGATAAGTCACGCTCACACATTTCAACCGATTCACACTCCCATCTGACATTCAAATCGTACTAATGTAATGGCAAGCTTAGACGTCTGTTAAATCTTTTCCTGGTTTCTTTATTACTTAGCTTGGTTACTGGGTTAGCACCAGTACCAGAAGCGTGCAAAATTTTTCACAACCATGTAGATGGCTTTCGCAACCGTGATATTCCTACACAACATCTTTGAAATCGCTGTCTTACTTGGGACTGTAACAGCCGTTTGCAAAAATCACAACTCTCGTTTTGCTTTCGGGATCAAGCACTACCAACCTTTGTTCCCCTGTATTTAGAGCTGTTTTAATAAATCTGCCAGTAATAAGCGACACATAGCTAAGATATTGCATTGCACCTGTTGTTTTGTTGCGTAGCAATGGCTTAAAGTCTTGACCTTTATGCCTAACAGCATAGTTATTTGCTTTCCCTTTGCAACCGACAGATACAGTGCATTTGCATCTAGTTTTCACAATTCGGATTCCTCTGCGCCAGGGTACAATTTCATGCCGATCCTGAAGTGTCGCCCACAAAGACTAGTAATGGTCCACCTACTAACCCAATTTTTGATTACTTTCATTATCCAAAAAACAAAAATAGATATAGGGGGAAGCCTAGCTTTAACACATATGGTAGCGCTATGCCTGGTCAGCTGACATATATATGCCTATCAACGCCTAAATATAAATATTCCTGATAGTGCTGCTGCAAAGCAAACAAAGTTGGCTGCGATCATGCCAAAGATAATATTTAAGCAAGTCCCAAATATTGTTAGCACGCCAAGTTTTCAAAAGACTATCATAGTTTTCTCTGTCTGTTTTTGGAACAGATTTTAAATTTAGTGTCTGGATTGCTGTTTCCGAACTAAATCCTTTAGTCAACAGAGCGCTGTATGCATTTTGCTCAATCTCGAGCACATTTGCACATGATATTGAACTATAAAAACATTCTTTTACTCATACGACTTTAATCCTTTACGTAAATAGATAAAACTTGCTAAATAACATATTTCCGTGCTCTTTAACATTCTGGGACCAGTCCCGGATTTTTAGGCCAAAAGATAGGAAAGTTTTGGTTTTTGGCTTAGGCTTCCAGTAGGTAGACCAGGCACGGGATTGGTTGTTATGGCTGGAAAGAGGACACCAAAATGAACATTTTTGCTTTTACAACCTTTGAGCTATCTCCACTGATTAAGTCAGTATAAGCAAAAAACCATTTTGAGGGTCAAACATTGACCATTTTCGAGGAAATCAGTTTTTTCAAAATTACTGCCAAACCTTGCGAACAATTTTGTTCCATTTATACTCAATCGATACAGCGTCCAAATGCACATTTTATGAGTCCCTATTAGCTGGACTTTATTGCTTTCAGCTAGAGATTTAGTCGGAAAACCATTTTGGCAAAACTGCGGTTATTTTGTTTTGAACATCGATTTCTCAAAACCTACTCGACAGATTCCGGAAATTTTGACAAAATGGAAATTCGTACTAAAGCGGAGGGTCGTTTTCTTGGTTTTGGTTAAAACGTTCACAGTTCCGAGAAAATTTAGTGCAAAGTTTAAAAATTTAGTGCTCTCGTGCATTTGGCAAATTTTCTCAACCGTTGAGTGATACTGAGCAAACCCCCAATAAACTTCCCTCGACCCATATGTCCTCTCTATGATAAAACAAAAAGAAAATTTGTATGGTTCCGCAGTTTTGAAAAATCAACGTTCTAAAATTTTTGGTCTGTATTTCGCCGTTATGTGAGAAAATATTTGCTGATTTTTTACAGGTAGGTACAAGAAGTACATACCACATTTGTGAACAGAAAATACATTTTTCAAACTTTTTCAACTTCCGCGGTTCTCAGACCCCAGTTCCTCCGGCTTGTTCAATGGTCCGCCCCCGAAGTATGTTTCTGGGATCGTCAATGCTGTTAATATCGTATTTAGTAGATTTAGTGGAAACATGTTATTAAATTATTTTAAAAATTGGTTTTAGGACTTATTGACCACGAGAACCATCAACGGATATTAAAGTAGTTTAAGTACTGTAAGCCGTTTATTTGTGAAATTAATTTTTTAAGAAGTTTAAGTAGTTTGAGTTAAGTGGTTTAAGTTAAATAGTTTAAGTTTTTTGTGAAACGACCCACAAACACGAAAGGAATATTTCATTTTAAAATTCAGAAAACGGACTTCAAATTTGATGAAATACTACTACTCACCTTTTGGGTTATGACTATGTTAGAAAACAAGTACTATGTCATTTGTTTTGTAGACAACCTGTGCTTATCTTCGCGAACTTGACCCAGTTAGCGAGCACATTGAATCGGCTGCCTATTGCATTATCAAACAGTCACAGTTCTATAGTTTTCAAGTTGAGACCAATCAGGTAGGTGATACTGCAACTCCAGCCTATGTTCTGGTAGGTTCTAACACTAACGTAAATGTATATGTAAATTTCTGTCTCTGTTTAAGTTGCAATTATTTGTATAGTCAGGCTTCACAAAAGATTTTCGTAGATTTTAGGAAATTTATATATCCACGAATATTATATATCACGTTTATCACATTATCTAGATGTCCATCACTGTATTAATTATGTTGCTACTGGAGAAGTAATTCAAGCGTTTCAAAAGAAGAAACTCAAAATCCGGCGATTGCTGCTCTTTAGCACGATCGTTGTTTGTATTGTATTGTATTGTATTGTATTGACCCAAGGGCCTGCAAAAATATGTGAATAGGAAAACTTTGTGAAGGTATAACAGAGTCACTCCTTGTTTTAGATCGATTCTGAAAATTAACGGAACAGAACATATGTACGGTGCTGAAGGCAAATTTTGCAGAGGGATGTGTCTGCAGAAGTAAACAAACCTGTTTTTCATTCTTGGCCAAATTTTGTCCAAAAAGATTCCAAAAAGATGGGCAGCGAAGCCCTTCAGTCCAAACCCCAGCGCATGTCTGGAAAAGACTAAAATTAACATCCAGTGTTTTACAATTGCTCCTGTTTTAGCTAATAACGAAAATGATGAATCTGCTGATTGCAAAGAATGCCAAGAAACTAATGGTACTACTAAAAGTGTCTCCGCCTTATTTTTGTGCAGTATTGGCGCATCATTAGTTATCGATGAACACGTTCGTGTTCGAAAAATTGATTAGAGAATCCTGATTTGGCTTACAATACTTTCTGTGTTCTCGAGCTTTAGAACGTTGGCATAGCGTACGAATTTCTTTGAGGTGATGGGTCTAATTTGTGGGGGGGGGTCAGCCGTTGTCGTGCAGATCATGTCCCCAAGCCTAATAACTGAGAGCTTGACGCTTGTCACACTCTTAGTTATGTACTCTTGATATATTTGAAATTTACTCTACTCCACTATTTCCGGAGAAATCATTTGGCTATACCCAATGTAAGCTTAGTAAACGATACCGACAATGAAAGCTCAATTTAAGTTTTTCCACCATTATATTTTAACCCCTTCCTGAAAAAACTCCAAGAGTTTACAACAGGATGGGTAAGACACTAAGAGCTTCCTACTGTATTAAGCATGCAATATGCTCGAAAGTTTAAGGCCGAAATTTTGGAGGGGCTTATCAGCATGTAGACTGGCGACGCTGGCATTTTTCAAAAACGGGAGTTTTCGTCAAGTTAAATACTATGACTAGAGCTAAAAATTGTGCAGCAATAATTTTTATATCATAATGCTGCGTAGAACGAGATCTTTCTAACAATATAGAAATTATGTAGTTGGGTTCAGGTACTCCCTTTCAATTCGGCAACAACATGAAGCAATTTTAAAGACAGGATAAAATTCGTAGAATTTTCGTGGAAAGGACGTTTTATTGACGGATTTGTAGGAGATTGTCTGAACCGAAATATGTAATTTTTATATCGTTAAAAAACTCGTGCTACGCTACATGATGATGTAAAGTTGTTGCTGCACGAATTTTTAGCTCACGTTATAGTATTTATTTAGCTTGTCGAATATGCAGGTTTGTTTGAAAAATGTCAGCGTAGCACAATAACAATCTGGGAAGACCCACCCCCGAGCTTTCGGCCTTAATGTTTCTGGCAAGATGCAAGCTTAATGCATCAGGAAGCGCAGAGCGTCTTACTTTTCCTATTATAACCTCTTATATACTGTTATACTGTTATACGGTTATACTGTTGTATTCTGCCAATGCATAGCATAACGGAACAATGACAAAGCTAATTTCACTCAGCTGGAACAAATATTATTAACGTTTGAAAAGTGCAAGTTAAACCTGAATATTGTAAGGGAACCAGGCATAGGAAAGATTAATAAGCCAGATATGAGAGGTCGGGAGTTTTGGGGAGTACAGGAGGCCAATCCAAATGGAACGGGGGATGTAGTTTTCTGGTAGAAACATCTACTACGATATTTGTAAAAACAGAATGAAAGTGCGTATTATAGAGAACTTTCCGAATACAACAAATGGCAGAGACAGATTATGCAGAGAATCATTCTAGATCAATAAACTAAAGAGCAAATACCCTTTTGGTCTCAATGACATGATAACCGGTCAACGACTTGACCAGCCCATTCAACATAATTTTATATCGAGGGCAGATGCAAGGAAAGAGGTAAGAAATGTCGCAGCTGTGAAATGACTACCACTCACAATCCAGCTGACTACTTAGTTAATAGGTTGGAGAAAAATAAGGTTATTTCTACTAAATTTGGTTTTACGTTGGAAGGACGGCTGAGGAAGCTGATAAGATATTATTAACAACTGAATGGGCTACCTTTTCCCCGACGTGACCCCTTGCAGTTCCGGAACTGTGGGCGTCGGAGTGGGTAGGGGGCAAAGATACGTAAATTATTGTGACTATTAAGGATGCAGTCGAGCACTCTATCCTAGATTAGGTACGCACCCCAGATTACTTAAAGGACAAAGTTAAAATATTCTGTAAAGTGCCCAGAAGAGACACACTAAGCTAAACCAGTCATGGAAAATAGGAGGTGCGTGCTCACACTTATTCGGTTACTGTACTGTTATTGTACGACTGAGTTCATAACTTCTAATTTTCCATGTGTTATTCGGTTTGCAAAGTACTTATGTACCTTACCACATTACTTTTTTTAGTTTATTGCTTTCTTTGATAGTTGAGTTATGTTTTGGTTGCGCGCATTAGTCGTAATGCCACTGCTGTTTTGCTGAGTAAAAGGTCACGATGATAACGCTCCTCGTAGAGGCGAACCTCCATTATAGTGTTCTGACTGAAGAGTTAGCTACAAGTTTCTACTAACTAAAAAATTTAACAATTTTTCTGATTGCCCATTTGTATTGTCCTTTCTTCAAAATATCCATTCCATGATGTAGAACATCCGAATCCAAAATCCACAAGCAGCAACTACAAAACCTGAAAAAATATCTTGACTTCAGCTCCATTGGAAGCTTTCCTGACTTTCAATATACCGTTGAATCAGTCAACTTAGCCTTTGACACAAAAATGTGCGTAGAAAACTGATCACTTATACTGCATTTAACTTTCTTAAAAACTCATAACAAGTATTTTCAGAGTTCACGTGGTCAGAGGAAAATTTTATCAAAATTAAGATTTTAAAAAATTTTAAAATATCGGTTTATTGGGGTTTTTCTCCGGAATACTCATGCTCAAATTTCTTTCTTTCAGCACAATTTTCCCGTCTTAAAACACACAGAATGACACAAGACTGAAGAAAATGGTTACGGTCGGTATTCAAAATCCCTTCATCCTTGCCGCTTTTCCAACTTTGACAGGCTACTGCTCACTCGGTAGTGTGAGTGAGTGAGTGTAGTGAGTACACTTTGGGTTCGCACCCTTACAACAAAACTAGCTGATGATGTGATCAAATCATTTAAAGAAATCTTTCAGTCCTCAGTGCTGAAACCACAAGCAATCGTGGTAAAGAATTCACTGCCATGTATGTTACGGACTTTTCGAAAGCAAATGGAATTCATCGGTATTTTAGCACAGTTGCAAATACCAGGAGTAGTATAGATGAAAGCCAGAAAATTTTATTTGGGTTCTTGATTTTATTTCTGAACCCAATAAAAGCACGCGCTAATTTAATACTTCATTTAATTTCAGGAAATACAAGCACTACCAAATCTGATAATGCTGTGATTAACGACGAGTTTGGCAATGATCACGAATTATCAAGTTAAACATCTTAAGAGTTCTGTTCTCATAGGTAATCAATTTGACAAATAGGTGCGAAACATTTAGACAGTACTTGGAAAGTTTACTATTCCAAAGTCAACATTTGGGCATAGGAAAGAGCAAAAGTTATTTTTAATTCTAGCTAGCATCTAGAATAACACTTACACTTCACTATGATAACTTTAATATAACTAACATAACATTGCAAGAACAACAACAATGACGTATATACTCATAAGTCAAAAACACTAGCACATATACTCATAAGTTTTTTGCAGGGCTTCCTTGTAGAAGGCAGTTTTTATTATCTTCCTGAACATGGTTTTTCCTTTTCCCGCAAAAGCGCCAGTGTGAATTTTGACACGTTCACATAGACAAAATGCGGATGGGCCAACTGCACGTGACCCCCTTTGCTTCAGAAGGAGCCAGTGAGTTAGCAGTGAACATCAGCTGCCCGATTTGTTGAGATAAAACTGTTCACTGGATTAACCCTCTACCACTAGGGTCTGGGAGAGGTACAAAAGGCATTGGAGCCATGTTGTGCCTGGGCAAATCAGACAAAATTTGGGACCAACCTTGAACATGTCAGCATAGTCGGCCACAATAATAGTCTCAGCTTCTGTTCACCCAAATACTACCAAAACCGACGCCACGTTAGCATCCTTTGGAGGACATGGTATAAGTCCACCAATACAGGTTGGACCTCCAATTCCATAAGTTTTCTTATTTCCAGAATAGATTTCCCTATAGGGACAAATCCGCCCTTCTGAGGATTCCTTACAAATAAATAGTTAAACTCTCTTGGATCCACAGTCACCCCTGTAGTCAATGCCATATCCCGCAAAGAATTCCTGGGAGTCTTGGCAGTCTAGAGTCTTGAGTATAGAAGAGAAACTTTCCCTTTTGACCAGACACACACCATCGGCCCTTTGCATAATCATTACCTCCGTTAGCGGCATCTAAATAATAATATAAAGCAGAAGTTTCAATGTATATTTGAAGGTTGTAACAGGTGCTTCGTAAGCTGAAAGCGGAACAGAAACTAAGTTAATTTTTATGGATTTAAGCAGTTATTTGGTTGGTTTAGCTGAAGACATCACACATTGCAGTGATATGAACTCAAGCTAAGTTTATATTTGATAATAAACACGAAATTTGGCTGAAATTTAAGCAGACGCTGTGTGTTCTGTCAAATAAACTCTAACTACTTCAATACACTAGTTCGGATCGCTGACTGAAATCGGCGGTGAAACTGAAAAAATATGTGCTACTAAGTTTAAGCTACAGATAAAATCGAATAATTTAGATATTATTTTTAAATATAAAGGCGAAAGTTGCGTGCTTTAACAACATTACTTCCGTTATCGTTAATTTCTTTTGACCTAATTGAGAAAGTTACTGTACCCAAGACTCCATGATAAATCTGACATGATGCTGACGAGGATGCTGCTAATGATGATGAAATAGTTGACAAACCATTTGAATAGTTCATTAATACACTGCAATCACTTCAAAGTTGGTTCAAAATTGTTATAACCAATTTTGTACCAATTTTCACCTTATATTTGCAGCTTGTACAAAGACCCAATTACTTAGCTTGTGTAAATTCGCTCCTCCAAACAGATATCATCCAACTCAGTTTTGATGTGATGTAGATTCGTTCATAAAACAGATTCCGGATTCTGAAACACAGCTGGATTTGTTTCCTGAATAAAAGTATCGATATGTTTGGTTTCGAGAATTTAGTATGTAGCCCAATTGCACGTTAACTTTGAAGGCAGTGTTTTCAGCTTTCAATTGCGCCACAAATTCAAAAGGAAACTGTTTGCGGGGAATTTGAAGTCCTCTCAAAACGTCCCGTCTTGAGTTACATCATATTTCTTGGTTTCTGGATCAAGGCTTTCACTAGATGTTCAAAGGCCTGTTCATCACCAACCGATTCTGATAATGTTTTATTTCGATCGACTACTGAAACAAGAAAAACCATAAACAAATAATTAATTCTAAGCAATCCCCCGGCGGGGGAGACGGGTGCGGGAAGGTGTTGCTGGGGTGGCGCCGCAGCGACATCGTGTTTGATGTGTTGCCGACATGTTGTTGCATTCGTGGAACAGGTTTGCCATGTTTTAAAATGTGTTTTATATTTACTAAAATATTACAGCACAGTTAAGTCACGTTAAGTCAAGTCACTTTTTCCGACATTTGCAAGGATTTGTTATTTGTTAACCTATTCAATCCTTTCGGAATCAACGCACATTGGGCATTCGAATCATCTGCTTGATGAGCCTTTGTTTTCAAAATATTTCCATTTTCTTATCAAGTTATAGCGACTGGGCCAGCGTAAGTGTAGTTTCAAGGTACTGGTGATGCGGATAATTGTCCACTACCTCTTCTGGAAGCGCTATCAATTTTCGAGGAATAATTGCTTTCCTGACCTTTTAAATATTTCAGTGCTGTAGAGACAGGCGTCGCCATTGTAAATATACCTTTCCACTTTGCCAAAACTTACGTTTAGTCGAATCAGAGGTTTTCTAGTCAAATTTGTTCCGTTGTTTGGCAAACTGTAGTTGTCTAATTTTCTCCTTATCTGCACAATTCCTAACAGTCCATTATAGCACAATTCAGTTAAAGCTATTAAAAAGCATTTGGAGCCACACCTGATAAGGCATTTCCGAACTTATGGATAATTTCGGTCGTTACTTAAGCTTTCTAACAGCGCAAAGTCCTTTGCCTCGCAAAGACCGCTGGTAACGTTGCACTAATACGTTCCGGTCACCCAAGTCTCATTAGAACTAAAATATTTTAATACAAAATTGATAAGTTTACAATATGAAATAAAGCAAGTGCTACAAGATATAGCGAAGTCAGAATTAAATCAATAAAAAATTTGCTGCCCCTCCTGTTTTTTCTGTGACAGAGAAACATCCGCTAACAATCTTTAATTGTATAATGCAATTTCCGAGACTTCAAATTTAAGAGTATGTTAAGTTAGTTAGTTAGTTAGTTAGTTAGTAAGTTAGTAATTTAAGAGCACATGTTTAGTGGTCGCATATCCATTGCTGATAACATTTGTTCTTACAGGAAATTGTAATATTGTAAACCACAAGCATATGTATGAAGAATTTTAACTAGTATTTCGAATTCTATTAAGGTGGTGATTCCTTTTGGGCACATTTTGTTATGTGGCGGCGTAAACCAAGATGAAATTTGATGAAACTTTTCGAAATAAGTTCTTTAAACGTTCTAACACCCTCCGCGCAATCCCGATTCAAAAATCCGAGATTTCCGGTTAGAGTGGTTTTTCTCAATTTCTGAACGTTTGGCAGATGCTATACAGTTATGACTATATTCATTCGAAAGATCTCATTAAGCTTCACATTATGCTTTTAGAAGCAAGTTTCTAGCTTTTCTCTACCGTGAGATATAGCCGATTTTCTTGTTTTGGCGTCGAAAACTTGTCTTTTCTGCAGAAATCAAATAATCCAACATTTATTGAACTACGCAAGCCGTAAAATCAAACTAAGGGTGTCGATCTGAAGGTCTCACAGGGACATATTATCCGACGCATGATCGTCTTCCAACTGCTATCCTGTAGGCTGCTATCATAAAAAATGTAGTTTTTGCATAAACACGACCAACTTTTCTTCAAAGATTGTGGAGCATTCACCATGCAAGCTGAAGGGCTGCTACTGAACAAATGTGTTCTGCAGAAATATCCCCAGGGACTATTTTTTAGTCGCTTGCTGCTTTCTAGCCAAAGTAATCGCTAGACAAATTTGGAAAAAGTAGGCAAAATACAGGTTACGCACACATTTAAGCTTATTTCTCTACAACGAAAAGCGATTTCACAATAAATAAAAAATCGTCCCCAGCTATTTGATGGAGGTATCGAATGATATAACCGATGTCTATCGAAAAAAATTACTTGAGTCTGCAAAAATTCTGGAATATTATGCTTCTTCTCAAATCTGTTAAAAATATTGTAAAAGGCAAACATTAGTCACATGCCATTCATTAAAAAGAGAAAATGTCAAGCTACATTTTGATATAAAAATGGCTTCTTAACTCCAAATAATGAATGAGTAATAATGGTGCAAGCTTTATGTGACCAAAGGAATCACCACCTTAAAAGAACCGATGTTATAAAACAAGCAACTGATAACATCATTTTTCGGGACATTTTCGTTCCCCCTGACAAGAATCTGATTTGATTTCTTTTAAAACCAACGAAGGTGAAAGCTAAAACAAATTAGGCTACAAATTTAAGCACAGAAAATGAGGAAATTTGACCTTGTTATTGATGAATACATGAAACTAACTTTTTTATTTGTTTGTCCTGTCTTGCTTTGTTTTTAGATACACATTAAGAGACGATTGTATGTTCTTGAGAAATTCACACCCACAAAAGCAAAAACCTGGTTTAAAACGTCTGATAATAATAATTCTGTGTTTAATAATAATCAGTACAGAATTCGTGTCCGTACACTTCTTAAGGTGCTTTGTTTGAGCTGATAAGATTAACAAAGATTATGTACAGGTAAACAAATGCATTTCTATACAAAATATATGTACAAGTTTGAATTTATTGTGATGCTTCAGCCTTATTCTACATCCTACAATAAATTAAATATGTAGTTGGTTTAGCAGCTTTAAAGCATAATTTAGCATCAATACTATTTCGGTTTTAGCTTAGTGCTAAGTAATTAATAAATACAGTTTATATAAAACACACATGAGAGTGTAGTTTGCGAAATGAGCATTTAACGAAACTCAAGTATCCAACAATTTCTGCAAAGGTATTTTATCAAAATTCTAGACTGGCGGTAGAAAATTGCATCAAGCTAACTCAAACTTAATGTTCAACACTAGTTTAGGTATGCATTTTTGTTTCAGCTATATTGGATTCTTAGATTTTGCTTTTTGAATGGAATTTCGTATTTACATACTTTACTGCTCTATGAAATATGCATTATCTTCGCAATAAATTGTCAACTAAAAATCTGTTATGCACCAGTGTCTAAGTTGGTTATAAATGGAAACACACAGAACGATTCTGATTGTACTGTTCCAGTATCTGACAGCTGCTGTGAATGCAAAAATGAATAGAGTAGGCAGCCCTATCAAGCATGAGAACATCATATTGTGAAAACTCAGAGTTGGCATGATCCCTCATCAATGCTTTGGTAAATTACTAAGGCGGAATGGGTTAATTTATGTTTTGTCAATGTAACAATGGCTGCCTTGAGCACGGATCAAATTCAGAATTTTGTGCAGCGATTAAACTGCTAACAATTCCAGTTTAAACTTCATTTATACAGAGTTCCGCTCACCCTGGTCACTGGTCCGTCCACTCTCCCCGGAACGCAAGTTGAGTCTTTTTGAAACTCCATCTTCTTTTGTTTTCTTGAAACAGTTAAACAGTTAATTTACCAACAACTCCGGATTAAACTTCATGTATACAGAATACCCCCGAAACAGTAAAACTCGGAAAGCGATGCAAAGTTTTTTCTGGTGTAATTGGAGGACTGTCTCTTTGCATGTTCAAGAAATCTTAATCGAAATTTCACAACTCGGGATGCTGGATAGAAACGCGGTACATAAAAGTTGAATGTTTCAGCTGGGAGGAAAGTTTTCTGTGAATATGGTATCCAAGCAATGGAACACTGCCGATATCTTTCATCCAAAAAATCCCAGAAGCTGATCGATGATGATTTAAGGATGATGACTACCTCATCGTTCCGCCGCAAATTTTTTCTTAGCCTTCTGCAGGAGAACTGCTTAAATGGATTAAACTTCATATATACAGTATAGCTCTGAAACAGTAAAACTTGGAAACCGATTTGAAAAGCGCTCGGAAACCGATGTAAAGTATTTTCTGGTGTAATTGGTGGACTGTCTCTTTGCATTTTCAGAAAATCTCAATCGAAATTTCACAATTGGTGGAATATTGCTATCTCGGGATGCTGGATAGAAACACGGTACATTATAGGCTGGATGTCTCAGCTGGGAGGAAAATTTTCTATGAAGCTGGTTTCCAAGCAATGGAAGACTTCCGATATCTTTCAATCAAAATACTCCCAGAAGTTTGTGGATGATGATTTATGGATGATGAAGTTTAGACAACCTATGACCTAGGCCGGATATTAATGCATCCACTAGTTGGTATTTCGAGCTAAGACTACTAACTTTTCTTGGCCAGTGACAACCTCATCGTTGCGCCGCAAATTTTTTCTTAGCCCTCTGCTGCTGCTCCGTTCCATTTTCACAAATTTGAAATACGGCCATTTTCAAAAACTACGTTACGTCTTTCAGTTACAGGCACTAAGATAACTGTTTTATTCTGGTGATTGAATTTTTCACTCCGAAATAGCTAATTTTAGCTTCACGTTAGAAATCGTATCAAAATGAGTTCATCTTGGGCAATGTAATTTTGTGGTGGAGGGTAGGAGCTTGGACCGTCTCGAGATCTCACCATGGAATGGAACCAGCTGATCTTCTCTGTCATTCTTGACCCTGAAAATCTAACTTCCGGCTTTGAGCCCGGACAAATATCGTGTCAAGTTTTTGCAGTATTAATAAACCTAAAAAGCGTTGTCATCGAAAGACCTAATATTTTCTGATGTAGGTAAGCCAAGACAATCGTTCAGTATCTGCAGAAACCAAATGTTAGGAGAACTGAAAACAGTTTTAGGTACAACTAAATATAACTAAAATCGTGACTTAGTTTTGTTGGCAGTCCAGATATAGTGTCCCGGAATAACGTAGTCCGCCGATCAACTACCAGAAGCGGTGGTTGTTTTCATTAATATATGCAAATTTTCTAACGAAATATTTGTTAAAAATCGCAGTTTTTGTTATATCTGTATGCACGGTATTTAAAAGAAAACAAATTAAAGTCTTGACACAGTCTACCCGAAGTTTCAATAGCAGTTCACTGTCCCTTTAAAACAATGTCTATTTTTGTTCAAGAAACCAGTGACTGAAATATATCTTTGAAAGGTTTGAAAGGGAGCAGTGGACAGCAACAGGAATGTATTAGATCGAAAGAATAACTATATATAAAATTTTAAGATTTCCAGTGGTTTCTGCGTTAAACTGATCAAAACTCTTTATTACGATCTAAATTTAAATAACCAACTCATAAATTGAGTCGTTGTGTCTACTTCACAACCAGTCGCATTTCACAACTAAAAGTCTCACTTCACAACTAGAAGTCTCATTTCACAACTAAAAGTCTCACTTCACAGCTGGATGTCTCACTTCATAACTAGAGTGTTGCAATTAAAACCTTATGTAATAAGTGATAAAAGACGGGAAGGTGATAAGGGAAGAAATTGCCGACGCCGAATTTGTCGGAAACATTTTAAAATGCCAGGATTTTAGTAAAATTTTGAACTTGAACTTGCTGATATTGACACTGTAACGCCGACCTTCACAATTCCAGAGGTTGCGAATTTCACTAAAAGTTCGATATTGGAAAAGCTAGCTAGTCTTTTGCCACATAACGGTATTAGGGTTAGTGTAAAATATTTTAAAGTTTGTTTTTACGGTTCTGTAAAATATAGCCAAGCTGCAAGATTACTTTGAACGACTGCTGTCTTCCTACTACACTTTTTCAATCATCTCTGCGAGATCCTTGGCTTCTGGTGGTAGTACTCGTCGTCGCTGTATCGGTAATAGTAGCGGTAGTAGTAGTAGTAGTAGTAGTTGTAGTAGTAGTAGTAGTTTTAGTAGTTTTAGTAGTGGTGGTGGCACTAGTAGTAGCAGCAGTCGTAGCACTATGATCTGTAGGAGTGGTATCGGTAGTATTTGTGGTAGCCGTGCTAAAACTTCATAAAATCTGGTCAATAAAAAATTTTTGTGGAGGTTGTAAAAACTGGAAACACTGACAGAACCAGTTTCACCTATACTCCTTCTTGTTGGGAGGATATAATGGGATTCATTCATTTAGTTTAAAATATAAGTTTCTGATTCATGAAATTACAATGTCTCCTGATGGCACGAAAACATGACCATCGGAGAAGTCCAGGAACCGCAATACCTGATTCTTTTCACTACTTCAATTTTTACTTTCGCTTTTACTGTATTTCTCCATTGCTCTATTGGAGTAGTAATCTTACTCTTCCCAAATGGCAACCAAAATTTAAATGGACAAATTACCACTCGCAATCTCCTCCATCGAGAATTCTGACAGCTAAGCCACAACAGGACTGAGAAGTGAACTGCTGGCAATCACAAATTTCTTTTCCGGTCCCAGACAGATACAGTGTATCTAGATTTGAATAGTGGATGAAAAGATTGAAAGAAAAGAAAAGAAAACACTGTGATAAATTAGGACCACAGCGCACAGTGGATTTGCAATCAGTGCAGGTCAATATCTGAATATTAATACCTTCGTCAACATCAGTCATCTTGATTTTGCACGATCATTAAATTTATTCGCAACAATTTATTTACGCTATGCTTTATTTATTCGGCGGACAATCGAACCCATTATAACAAATTTTTAATAATGAAAATCATAATCAGAGTAACTAAAATTTTTAGCTGTGATTCAATGACCGTGAAGAATAGCGACAAAGTCAATATCAGCTTCATTCTGTTTAATCTGAATCAATGAAAAACGAAATCTGCAAATACGCAAACAGTAGTTCTAATATTTCTTAATAAAACGGCAAGTAAAAGGTTGGTTAGAATGCAGTAAGCTATTTGCTTTGATAACATAACTTTGATATCATAACTTTGCTATTAACTTTGTAAAATATAATTCATTTTAAGCACTCCTTTGGATAGATACTTTCTGCATACGGTCAAAGCAAGTTAAAAATTTACGAAGCTTTCCTGAAAGATTTAATTAGCGGTAGCTTCTTCTCAAAAACCGTTTAAAAAACTCGACATTTCTCCGTTGTGCAGAGCTTTTGCCCGTTGTGACACTTAAGCATCGTCTTTACAATTATAATTTCAGTCGTTCGAAATATCCTATAAAGCCTTGCATTCTGTGGTGCCTTCATTAAATCTGCAAAATTTGCTACGGTATGTATTGTAAAATTAAGTTTACCATAGCGTGAGAAAAATAGAAAACATCAGGATCGGATTAAAATTTTTGTAGACAGACAGCACATATTTTAAAACTTTTGATTTTAAACCATAAGTTAACCCCCCCCCCCTGAGGCAGTGCAATACAGAAAATGTACAACAGTTATGTAACCTTCGGCTCCATTTTTAGGAAAATCTTATTACTACTACCTAGCTGCTTAAGAAAATTCAATCGAATCATGGTGTATTAATCATCGGAGGTAATAATTTCTGATTTCGCAACCTAGAAGAACTAACTTAGCTGGCTTTATTTGTGAAAGTTTAACAGAAATTCCGAACCTTCAAAGCTAAGCTTTAAATTAAAATATTGAAAAACTCAATCTATCAACTGGTATAAACGTTTCTCTGGGTAGAATCTGTGGAAAAATTGACAGCCGGAAATGTAAAAATTGTCGATTATTATTGTACACAGCCTCAGATATGATTTCCAATTCCATTGCATGTCAAGCAATAGATAACTGCAGGTCGCACACATATCACTGTATATTGCTTAATGCGAAGGTTTTTACTAGGTCTAACCAAGCTTTTTTGCATTTTCTCCTTTTCAAATTTTGCAAAAAAACCAGTTATAAGGTTGCTTTACCGGCAAAAAAGATGCACGATTTGCCTTGCTTGCTGACTTTTTAAACATAAACATAAAGATAAAGAAACGCTCACATTACAGCTTATTTCTCTATAACGAAGAGCGATTTCACAATAAAGAAAAAATCGTCCCCAGCTATTTGATGGAGGTATCGAATGATATAACCGATGTCTCGCGAAAAAATTTAGTTGAGTCTGCAAAAATTCTGGAAAATTATACTTCTTCTAAAATGTGTTAAAAATATTCCAGAAAAACAACATTAGTTTCATGGTATGCATTAAAAAGAGAAAATGTCAAGCTACATTTTGATATGAAAATGGCTTCTTAACTCCAAGTAATGAATGAGAAATAATGGTGCCAACTTTATGTGACCAAAGGGAATCACCACCTTAAGCATAATCTGTAACAAGAGTTTCAGCAAATAAAACATTTCATTTTGCAGAACAATCTATTAACTGAACAACCACCACATTAACTAAAATTCTATTATTCAATGTTTTTACCGTCAAGTACCCTATCAATAAATTTTTTACCCAGAAACGAAAAAACATATTCCCGTAAACTTTGCTTGCAGTGAATCGCGCTTAACCAAAGTTATCTCTTTTATATTCTTGCAGCGAACTATTTATGGAGCCAACGAAATTAATTCCGATTACGCGAACGTTGCATGCAGAGATTTCTATGGTGGTAAAACCCTGCTTTTACCAAATTTAGACTAGAGTATTACGCAAGGCTGGCCGAGGACCCGTCAAAAATCCCTGACAATTCGAAAGGAAAACTTGATTTATGGGAGGATCCTTTACAAAAACTGGCAGAAAAGCTGCCGGAAACCTTGGCAGCTATGAAAAAGCTGGAGGAGAGTTATCTGAAGAATGCTAACACGCCTGGAGAATCGTCTGAAAACGATGACGGAATCGAAGGTGGCGATGAACAGGAGTGCATGGAACCGCCCATATAATTTAACTTAACGATATTATATAACTTAATATAATATAATTTAGCGATAGTGATTTAACCGGACCATACGTAGTAAGGAAGAAAATTGAAAATCTTAGACCGCGTCTCTGCAACAAGGCAAGTGGGATGATGCAATGCCTTTCATACCAATCATTTAAACACGATGTCTTTATCAAAACTGCTCTTAACGGAAGGGAACAGAGGTTATTACTACAGGAGCCGTATTCAGGCGATGTCGAATCGATTTATGTTGATGGGTTTCACAGTTGTTAGTGGAACGGATCCGTAGGCAACAAAGACAAAGAGCAAGGCAACAAAGACACTATTGTAAGAGCGCTGAAAATTTAAATAGGATAAGCCCTATTATAAAACTTCCTTTTTCTGTTAATGCATTAACTACCGAACGGATATTAGAGTTACTTTACAGAACGTATGACGTGGAGTTTATCTGGGAGTGTCAGTGGAACTTTCTCTGTAAAACTGATGCCAAAGTGAACAATTTTGTTAAGAGAAACTGGCTAAAGCCGAAATACTTGCAAAGAGAAATGTGCGATAAAACAATTTTACGTTATCATCTGGTTTGTCTTAGTACGATGTACTTTGGCTTTGGATGCATTTTTCGACAATGCGGGGAACTGGAATGCTCTTACTTTTAGTTTTATTAATAAATGAATATTTTCGAGCACATCGGGTGCAACCTGAATCTGAAACGGTGAATGCAGCATTTGAAATGGACTTGAACGATTCTGTATATAACCCTACAACTGTTCTAGTCTAATCCATTATGCAATGTGATTAATACTCTGCTTCTGCTAAGTCGATATCATGCACCAACTTTTCGTGAATAATCAGCTCTTCCTTTCTTTCCCACGTGGCACCGCATTGGCGACAGTGATAAGCAATCATTTCTCCGTTGGTGTAAGGATGACGTTTGTTCATATGATAAGCAAATTCAGAACAATTTTCACAACTAGATTGTTGTGAGAAAATGAGCAAAGTCAGTGACATCTTAATCTTAACAATGCTCAAAATTTATTTGTCAGTTGCTGATTTTGCACACTTTACAAGGATGAGTTTATGCGACGTTCCCAAGAACTGAACTGTCTTGTTTACGATTTCTAAAACTAAAACTTTTAATTGCAATACCGTAATTATCAATTTGATTGTTAACTTAATAATTTATATCAATTAATAAAAACCCACAAATTGTATGAACGTGCTGCGCTTGTTCTGTAGCCTTCCAAGACCAATGCAGGCACATTGGGACTGGTGAGATATTTTTAAAATAGTCAGCACCACCTCTAGTTTTCTAATGGCTGCAACTAGAGTTTCAGATCGAGGACTATCGATTGACTAAAATGCAGATGATTTTTCAGCTGTCTGACAGACGTAAACGAATCATTGCAGTAGATGCAGTCGTATAGAGTTAAAAAATGGCTTTCCAAAAGATAACTTGATGCCAGAAGAGTTCTGGCGGCTATACATTGCGAAAGTATCATATCAGATTTAAAGCCTAAATTAAAGCCTAAAAGTATAAAACGTTTTGCTGTTTAGGAGTCTATACCGGTAGTTTTAGTTGTGAGTGTTTCATTTATTTTGTCATTGAAACAAGCTGATCGATACCGGACAATTGACGCTAGAGATCGTACACAGTTTTCATAAATATAGATAGGTATTGATTCATAGATTTTCGATAACTGCAATATAATACTAGATGGCAGCTACTGTGTCTTACAACTCTCTGCCTAGTTAAACTTAAGGCGGTGATTCCTTTTGGGCACATATTGTTGGTTGGCGGCGTAAATCAAGATGAAATTTGACGAAACTTTCCGAAATATGTTCTTATAGCGCTCTAACACCCTCCGAGCAATCCCGATTCAAAAATTCGAGATTTCCGGTCAGGACGATTTTTCCCAATTTCTGAAAGTTTCGGAGCAGCTATACAGCTATGACTATGTTCACTCGAAAGATCTCGTTGAGTTTCACATTTTTGCTTTTTAAAGCAACGTCGTAGTTTTTCTCTACCGTGAGATATAGTCGATTTTCTTGTTTTGGCGTCGAAAACTTGTCACTTTTGCAGAAATCAAATAATCCATCATTTCTTGAACTATGAAAGCCGTAAAATCAAACTAAGGGCGTCGACCTGAAGGTCTCATGGGGGCAAATTATCCGAAGCATGATCGTCTTCCATCAGCCACTCCGTAGGCTGCTATCATAAAAAATGTAGTTTTTGGAAAAACACGACCAATTTTTTTAAAGATTGTGGAGCATTCACCACGCAAGGTGGAGGGCTGCTACTGAACAGATGTGTTCTGCACAAATATACCCAGGGACGTTTTTTAGTTTCCCCGATTACTGCTTTCTAGCTAAAGTAATCGCTTGACAAATTTGGAAAAAGTAGGCAAAATACAGGTTACGCACACATTTCAGCTTATTTCTCTATAACGAAGAGCGATTTCACAATGAATAAAGAATCGTCACCCGCTATTTGATGCAGGTATCGAATGATATAATCGATGACTCGCGAAAAAATTTGCTTGAGTCTGCAAAAAATCTGGAATATTATACTTCTTCTAAAATGTGTTAAAAATATTTTAGAAAAACAACACTAGTGTCATCGTATGCATTAAAAAGAGAAAATGTCTAACTGCATTTTGATATTAAAATGGCTTCTTAACTCTATGTAATCAATGAGTAATAATGGTGCAAGCTTTATGTGACCAAAGGGAATCACCACCTTAAGCGATAATAGCAGGTACAATTCCTGAACTGAATAGAGCAATGGTATTAGTTTTGTTACAATTACAACACTTCTCACTGCAAAAATATTTTGGAACTTAATCAACACAGATAGAAAATTATAATGATATGATTTTGCCACAAGCTGAGTTCAAATGTTCAAAGCTTCTTGGATATCAAACTCGAAAGAAATTTTATTTAGCTCAGAAATTAAGACACAGATCCAGCGGAACAGATTTACAGATAGGACCGAGAAAGTATGTGAAGGTTTCCTACATTTAATCACCCGACTAATAACACTTGCTTGCAAATTCAAAGTAACTTTAAAACTTTCAGAATGAACTATTAACAGTTCTCTTGCCTACAGTGTCGGCTGCTACAATGTTGCTGTTGCCGATCGTAATTATCGGCTTTGGTGTGAAACGAAATTGGTGTTCTCGGTGTTTGTAAAATTCTCCAGTACAACAACAACAACCGGCCTCCAGGTGGATTGGATTTGATATCCTTGGGAACCACTGAGACGGCTGTGTCAACCGAGGATGCACCGGTGTATGCAACTACCATGCCTATAGACACTGTCTCATAATTGGACAATGTATGCCTTAGTTGATTAAAACTTACATTTCTGAGGTGCTCTGCACCCTGAGCACAAGAAATTGCTTTTCTCGTTTAATGGCATTTTCGGTCTTATGCTATTAACCTTTGCTTTTAACAAAATAAATCTGGTACGCCCCGACGTCATCAAAATCTACCAAAGCATTACAAGCACACCTGAATTATTACAATAGCCAATGACCCAAACGTATCAGTTCTCGTTACAATTTTCCATTGACAATTAAAATCTCGACGGTAAAAACATTTTAATGACAATCTTTTAATAATTACCTTCACTCCGTGTGAAAGTTGTCTTAGCACCGTGTGAACGTTGCCGGTGTTACGGTGGCCACTGCGGTCGCCACAGCGGTTGCCACTGCGGTTGCCTTCACCGTGTGAAGGTAGCCTACACCGTGGAGTTTGCGCAACTTCACACCGTGTGAAGGTTGCCTTCACCTTTTGAAGGTTGGCTTCACACAGTGTGAAGGATGCCTTCACACAGTGTGAAGGCTGCCTTCACCGGGTGAAGGTCGCCTGTGTGAAGGTTGCTTCAAAACGTGTGAAGGTTGCCTTCACTCCGTGTGAAGGTTGCTTTCACACCAGTGTGAACGTTGCCTTCACCGTGTGAAGGTTG
>JASAND010028438.1:0-11235 GCA_030248195.1 Trissonchulus latispiculum | reverse complement strand
TAATGAAATTCAGAGAGATAAAGCATTACTGCCACCCATATGTTATAGTACATAATTGGCTTTGATCTTACGCCTCTAATATATAATATAGGTAATTGGTAATTTTAAATTCAGTTATTGTCAAAGATTTCGTCATAAAAGTTAAAAAATAGCAGCTAATACTTTAACTTTTGTTACAGAACCATTTTTGTTAGGAGTTCTGCTGAGAATTTTATTCCTGGATTGCATTACTGTTAAAGCGTAAAACGTTTGGAGGGGCTTGCAATTTTGTTATAAACTTGCTGTTTTTGTTACGAGTATGTCATAAGTTTTCCGGAGCGTTTGCACGCATCAGTTCGTCCCCTACTCCCTGGAACGATTCTTTTAGCAAATACAAATACACAAATAGGATAAAAATATAATGGAATCAGAATAGAAATAGAACGAGAATAACGTCTTTTCGAAACTCAGTTCAGGACACATCAACTTTTGGTTACTCACATGAGCTTTGTTTGTGAGCTTTAAGGCCGGTTCACACTGACGCCTTAAAACTTAGTTTTAAGCTTTTAAGGTTTTAAGTTTTATGCGGCTGTATTCACACTGAGTTTTAAGTTTTAAGAGCTCCTTAAAACTTAAAACTGGACTTTAAAGTTGTTCAAGTCTTTAAACCAGTTTCAAGGATTTTAATGCAGAACATTGCAGAACATGCGATTTTGATTGACAGCTAGAGCATATCATCACATAGCATTACATAAAAGAGTGAGAAACCTTCAAGCTAACATGTGCAAATATGACAGTTTATGCTGGCAAGTAAGTGTGCCCGATTCGTAGCATGCGTAACTGGGCGTATGCAAAACCGAACTTTGTGCCTTTTTCTTTTTTCTATGAATTTGCTATGAAATAAGGGTGTCCGTTCAAAACGTCTAAAGTCAAAACGTCTAACGTTCATAACGTCTACCGACGAAACGTCTAACGACGAAACGTCTACTGACAAAACGTCTAATTTTTCTAAAATTGTGTCACACGTTCAAAACGTCTAAAATAATTTTCTAACGAAAGCAAATCAGGTTTAGGTAAATGTGTAACAGGTAAATGCGTTTTAAAATCACATTAAATTAAACGCTACGTCTAGTTTATTGTTTCATTTTAAATTGTGTTTAGTTTTTAAATATTTCTGGAAAGCCAGGGTGTGTAAATGGCTTGAAACATTTATAAAATTTACAATTTCCATTTTACATTACAATTTACAATTCCAGAAATTTTAGAACTTAAGCTTAAAATTAGTAAGTAATCAGCAATCAATGAAATCTTGAAATCACTATTTTATCAAATATTACAAATAAAGACATTAAAAATGCCAATTTGTCTGACAATGACGAACAGGTTATTGTGGGTTGTTGTGGGTCATTGAAATGGTCTCTTATATTTGTTTTTGTAGACATTCTAAGAATTGTTTCCTGTGGCATATTTGAGTTATGTCTTGCAAAGGAGAATCCTTTCCGTTACTCGAATTGCCAGATTCCGTTATGATGAAAATTCTCCGCCTTATTCCGTGGCGACGAAGAATTCCTTTGGAAAAAGTTTCCACTCAATTTCGACAGCTCGTAATGAATGCCTACTCCAATGAGAATTATTTATTTGTTGGCGGTGCAGAAGTAGTGGACAACGGGAATGGATACGATACTCATTTTCTGGAAACAACCAATAAATCAGCGGAAAATCTTGTGATCTGGGTTATGAATCGATTTCGTGCACTGAAGGAACTCTACTTGCTGAGTCCGATTAGTGAGTCAGTTTTGGCCAGAATTGGCGATGCCTTTCCTAATTTGCATACTCTGGGAATCCACTTACAGAATCCTCGAAATTACAGGACTCTAAAAGCGTTGCCAAGCAAATTGACACTAAAACTTTACTACGACATAACAGTTGCGATACGGTTAAATGGTGCCAAATGTACAGGTGCTGAATTCGACAAATTGGTTCAATTATTGACACTTTGGAATTTCTCCATCACTTTCTACTGGCAAATATCTGCCAATCAAATGACGGGCGAGTTTGTCAAATCAATTTTCCTGCCATCAGCACTACCTGGTCTTAGTATAGTCCCTTTTGATCGCCCTTTTTGTCCTCGCGATTATTGCTTTCGTAATCCTCCTGTCTGCAAAATCAGTCCAGAATTTGGAGGCGAAGTCTGCCAACTGAAGCGACTAATCATTCCTGACTGCGAATTATCACGCCAGTCCTTAATCTCTCTCAGTCAACATTGTCCCATGTTGGAAGAATTGTCCTTTTGGGGCTGCTCAGATAAACCTTTTGTTTCCGTAGATTTTAATTTTCCCAAATTGCTTAACCTGAATATTCTAGGATGTAAGTTACCGATTCCTGTCTTTCAAAGCCTCACTAATTCTGGTCTTCTTCAACGCCTTGCCTTTCAGACGGAAGGCGTCTATTCGAACGTTCTTGCCAGAATCCTGGCTAAGAATCCAAATCTGATTCATTTGGCTGCCGTTGTTTCTACTAATTCACCTGACGTAGATTTTATTCGCGCCGGAATCAGAAATCTTTCTCACCTTGAAAGTCTCTGCCTGTCCTTTTCTTCTCCACCTCGTCACAATATTTCAGAGAAGTCGATTTCAGGAGGATTACCTGTTTGGCCAAGTCTTCGATTTCTGCATTTGGGCGGCGATTCAAACTCGTGGTCCAAGATGATAATAAACCCTCCTGATTCTGGCTTAAGTGATCTTAATTTAGGTAATCCTAAGTTTGTCTCGGGGTTATCGTTTTCTGGAATGTTACACGGTATCAGTCACCTTTCCTTGAAACACGTCGAATTGAAATGTGAACTTTTCTGTCCAGTGTTAGAGGATCTAAAATTGGATTGGGTTTACTTTTCCTGTCCTGGAATTCGAGTGGGTTCATCTTTTAGATCTCTGAAAATTCAGCACTATGTGATTGATCCCTATAGAGTAATATCTCCAGAATCAGTCGTTCAATATCCCGCCTATTTAAGCCTCGATATTGCAACGCTCGTAAGCCCGTATCAGGTTGCGTCCCGCGTTCAGAACTTTGGCGGCCACCCCCTTCCTTATTCGCGTGTCTGGGATGGCATTTCAGACAGCAATCTACCAATGGACGACTACATTGAGTATCTAAAATCTGCATCCTCCTATCTTAAAACTGTGCACATTCGGTACCACCTCAACGTTGGCCCTTCTTCCAACTTGACGGATACGGGCAGATCACTTGGAGAGACTTTGGGCTCACTTTCTAAACTAGAACAGCTCCACGTTGAAAGTTCGGCATTCCTGCTGAAAGACCTGCTTTTGGGCTTGGTTGAGAAACGACAAAGTTTGATTGATGTTGGAGTGAATTTGGATCTGTTGGAATACAGTCTTATTCACAATCATACTCTGGTGAGATTGAAATTGGACAGAGCTCGAATGATTGCTCGAAGAGATTTTCATGAAGTCGCGAATCGCCATCCATTTTGCCGTCGTCATTCTTCGGAGTATGTGCAATCCACTTTCACTCGGGATGATTTGGCTGTCACTTCGACCACTCGTGCAGATTTCATTGTCGCTGTTTAGCAATTTACTTAAGCTAGTTTAAAAGTGTTATACTGTTGGTTGGCAATATATATGTTGTTGATATGAAAATATGAAATATGAATGAATATGGTAAATATGAAAAACGGACAGTAGCCGTACAAGGTGCACCAAGTGTTTATGAGAAACAAGAGCGACCAAACGAGCAATGAGCGGCACTACAATTTCTGAATGATAAAAGACGGAAACACAGAAAAGTTGAAATCAGTGCAATAAACCAGTGTCTCGTCATATGGAAGACTGGCGGGCCGAAACTCGGTGGTTCGATCTCTGTCTTACGATTTTTCTTCACTTTTCAGTTGACTGGTCGATCAGATCATTCCTGTAAAGGTATTTGCTAGCAGGAACGGATAACAGAAGTGTGAAAGGTTGAAATCAGGATCTGAAAAATGTGAAGAAAAGTGTCTAGGGCGGGATCGAACCGCCGAGCTTTGGATCTGCAGTTGAGCGCTCTACCACTGAGCCACATCCCCGTACGTTGAGACTAGTTTGTTACGCTGAGTTCAACCTTTCTAGGTTGCTGATATTTAACATACTCCCCTTGCTAATTGAAATTCGGCCTCGAATTTCCAGGAATTGCAGGTCGGGTCCTCAAATCCAAGTACCATGTGGTCTAAGGGCGGCTCCCCGGCTGCCTCCTAACCCGAGGCTATATTATACTTCTTTCTTCTTCAAAGCCGGGAGCCTTTATATCAAATCACACAAGAACCAATAACCATCATATTACCCCTTAGCACCACGAGGACCACCATATACTAAACCAATTATCTCAAGGACCTGCAATTCCACAATTTCCAGGCATCACGAACGAGTTCATCTCCTCAGAGCGGTAAGGACACGGCACGGTGGCCAAATGTGAAACGTTGAAATCAGGATCTGAAAGATGTGAAGAAAAGTGTCCAGGGCGGGGATCGAACCGGGCCGGGGATTGAATAATCTAATCTGCAAATTTGCGCTGCTTTGGTCGGTTTAAATCTCTGATCTTTTCCGTCTCGCTACATGCTGAGCTCAGCTTTCTTGGCTACTGGCATACACTTGGCCATTTTCGGATTAAATTTTAATTTCGGATCACTATCTGAGGGTTGTCTTTGGTCCGTCTATGGTCTACTCTGATGCGCTGTGCTTTGAACCGCTACGCTAGGAACAGTCAACTCTATTTTCTTCAAAAGTATTAGGCACACCATTGTAAGGCATTCGTAAAGGATACTATGGTGGAAAGACGTCAACGTTTGAAGTTATTCTCGAGCAAGAAGATTATTTAAACTTTAATTTGGGAACGTTTGTCCTCATGTAACTGAGTGCTACTCGGGCTCATCACTTCCTAATTGTCTCAGAAGTAAAACATTCCTAAGTCAAAAGAAACTCTAATCTATAACAAAGTTGTACAGGCGCATTATTTCGCAATATAAAGCAGATTAGGAAACAATTGTCTGGCTGGACATTGACAGTGACAATTCATTTCTCACATTACATCTGACTTGGTTAGCTTGAGGACGCCAGAGTGTACCTCGCCCTGGATCATGTGTTTGTCCGCGTTGTATAACGCATTATTAATTCAGTGTCACTTCGGTTTGATACGAACTCCTTCTAGCTTGGTGCTTCTGTAGCCTCGGTAGTTCAGTTGGCAGAGCGTCGGAGCGTTAATCCGAAAATCGTGGTTTTGAGTCCCACCCGAGTCCCGAATTATTCGGGTCTCAGGTGCTGAAGTGACAATTCATTTCTTACATCACCTCACACTTTTGAAGGGAAATGGGTCCCCAGAAAACCTAAACCAAAGTAACAGTTGCTGTTTATTTGTGACAAACGTATGCAAGCATAACAAGCACATCCCAAAAGGGGACATTATTCCTTCATAGATCTGATCTGATTCAATCTTAATATTTGATAATATGACTAGAACTTCTATGCTTTTCAACTGCAATGTGAATGGAGAAAGAAGTTCATGGCAACAATTAGACTTCTATATTCCCCTCAGATTCACATTCTTACTCATACTAATGCTTCTAAAATCTGGACCTGGCACGCCGGCCCCGTGCCATGGCCTTCTTAAAATCCGAAGTCTTAACTTCCTGACTCCAGTAAAGGAACCGCTTCCATGCTTCTGCTGCGGCAAACTAGATATGTGAAAGACTGCGTAGCATGGCCTATGTTGTACTCAATCCTATCAGATAATCGGTCGATATACTTTGCAGTTCCAACAAAGCTATTCATCATTACCTTAGGAACTTAACTTTTAGCTGGCACATAATTCATAACAACTTCAAGATTATCCAACAAATAACTCGTAAAGTCCCAAATATTGTTAAAGTTGATCGGGAAGATACTAAAACTGGAAAATTGTCATCAGTACAGATTATAGGCGACCAAAACACTCAACCAACTAAACTCTCTAAAACGTTTTTGTTGAAAAGTAACATTAAGGTGGTGGTAACGTTTACCGCTGTCATTTTCCATACGTCGTGACTTGCCCAATTTAAGGACGTATAGAAATGATACATTATTGTAAAGCTTGAAATGAGGACACTTTAGTGATCTCATTATGCTTTATGTAACTGCTTTCCAGAGTGAGTTACACATAGGAGACCATAAAACATTTTTAAACGAGGATTTCAAAAATCGATCAAAAACTGATCAAACTTTTCTTTAGACTAATCTGACCTGTTGAGTCTTGCCGAGGGTCATTTTTTGGTTTCGCCAGAAGTTACATAGGATCCCGAGAAATTCATCAAAAAGTGAAAATTGTCGAAATTTTATGATTGTTCGACACGTCAAATGAGAATTACACAACTTTGGGCCTTTTCGTAGAAAGATTAACTTAAACTTAATTTAAACGATTAACTTAAAATGGATTAACGGATAAATTAACTAACGAATTAATTAAGTGAATTGTTTAACGTAAAGTGGTTATAGCCTCAATAGCCGGGAATTTGGCGGTTACAATCTAAAAGATTAAAATTAATATCAGAAATTGTACTACTTCGAAACCGTTAGGTCTGTGTCAAGTGTGTTTTGACGTCAGAATAACCGTCCTTGTGAATTATCTTAGAAAAGTGACACTAATGGAAAACGAACATCTTCATATGGAAAGCCATCAGTTGTCGTATTTTGATGAAATTTCAAAAGATACCCATAAAAAGAATCGGTTCAACGGAGAAAAGAAAATGAATTCAACAAAACACGAAGTATAACTTTTAACATAAACCGTGCTGGTCTAAGGAAAAGGGTCCATCAGATTTCTCTATTTAGGAGGTTCATACCGATTTTTGAATTAGCAAAGTAGCTTTAAGCATGAGTGAATGAGAAGTTATATGGAATTAGATGTTGAAATTATGTTGCTTTTGATGAGTATTACAACATTATTTTTTGGAATTTTGTTTCCAATGTTTAGCTTGGACTACCCCCCCCCCCTTAGTAGTAATTGAGTTTGGCTCTGCAGTAAGCCACCTCTTTCTGTTTTTATTACATGGAGTCTTGAATATAACTCAATTAGATGGTGACTGCCAAAGGTCAAAGCAGGTTGTCACACTGTATTGAGAGCCTAGTTAGTGCTTTGTCATCTTCAGTTTTCAGATCATTACTAATTTGGAATAACTGAGGTCCTCTCAGATTTTTGAAAACCAGCAGAACGGGGTGACTAGTCTAGTATCTTCGACATCCATTAAAATAGAATGAGCATATACTTAAGGGAAGTTTCTGCTTAACATACACACCATATTTTTACTAAAACAAGAGTGCACCACTATTGCCACACCTTTAGTAATGCAGCTTGATTGGTTAGGCTAGGTTTGTATGTACAAGTGTAAGCTTGCTGTAAAAATGAGGGCAACGCTTCTCAGATTTCATCGCTTCATTTGAATTGGCTTTTAGAACAAAATGTTTTCAAACGTTCAGACAAAAACTGAAGTCAGAATTCCAGCCTTGAAATTGTCATTAATTTTTATGAGGCGATCAAACGATTTTATGCTCCTGCTTTTTCAAAACAGTGCAACGTCGTTTCTTACTTTTATTTCTCCTTTACTGCGTTTAGATAAACGTTTGGCAATAAAACTAGTTTCACGACCTGGGAATCGATACATTGCTTTAGTCATTTCTACTCATAAGTCTATAGTTGCAGATCGTGAGTAATAATGACGAATACGCACACCTGTGTCTAAAATCTGAAAACTTAACCAATCGAGCTCAAATTTTGTATGGGTGTATTTGTATATTTGTATATTTGAGTGTATATTTGTATCCAACACATATCGGGTCGATCTGTACCACAGAATCTAAATTAAGTATACTTTATAGCACGGCTCTGCATGCATTCAGAGATTTATACGCACGCCGTGCGGGAAGCTCCGAGTGTGTGGCACGAGTGCGCGAAGCGCACGAGTGCCACGCACGAGGGCTTCCCGTGCGACGCTGCATTAATCTCTGAATGCAAGCAATGTCGTGTTGTAAAGTAATTATACAACGAAACAAGCTACAAAAGAAACTTTCCACTAAACTAATGAAACTTGATTCTCTGATGCTGCAGCTGAGAGCATAAATTCAAGCAATTTTAAAGATTACCTGGCAGTAAATTGCCGCGGCTGGGAGGCCTTTTTTTGGTGTGCAGCTGAGCTGTCTAGGTTGGAGCTCAGCTGTACACACTGCTGCGCTATGCATTTCTCTGCGTGGCGCAGCAAATTAGTTTAGGTCCAGGCCTCCCAGCGTGCACCGTGCGGATAAGTAACTTATACGCACGGTGCACGATACAGAAGAGCAACAAAGCTCTCTGTAGCGTGCACTCAGCTATATATACGCACGCAATTAACATAGGAAAAGAGAGAGTGAGTTGTATAAACAATTTTGTATCTTAAGACCTGACCAGTTTGCTAGAACACATAGAGGAAATCTTCAATCTGCAAATAAGTATACGGAATTTATCGCCCAGATGGTGTACTTTTTTGCATTCGTAGGTTTTGTTGTTTTCACCAGAGTCGCCTTTTGCAGTTGTAGCGCTTCTAGAGCTGGAGGACCAGAAAGAAACAAAGGACAAGCGCGAACAGGAGGCGTCAGGCACCCTTGTACCCATGAAACCAGGACCTAGAAGAGAGAAGGGAAGAGGGGGGTTCAGCTTTTCACTCACCATTGAAAAAGTAAAGAATTGGCCCAGCCGGGGATCGATGCACGGTCCTTCTGATCCGGAATGATGGATACCTTATCCGGTATCTATCAGTGATGGACCAGGTAATTTACAGTCTTCAATCGGCGACCCGGTTTTTCAGAAGATGCAAAAATTAGAAAAAATTGATTTTGCCTAAAATCAGTGGATTCTTGGCTTCCATGTTCCATCACCACCACGAAAAGAATAATACAAGATTATAAACGAAAGAAAGAAGGATGTCACTACAGCACCTCCGACACGAGAAATTCGGGCCTGAGGTGGGGATCGAACCCACAACCTTCGGTTAACTAGACCGACGCTCTACCGATTGAGCCACCCAGGCACAATCGAACCAAGCTTAAGTTTGAATTCGTTCCCAAACTGTAGTGACACGTTTTTGAATAGGCATATAGCCCTGCCCTGCCAATAACTATAACATATATTTGCTCCATTTTTGAATTAAAAATTATAAGATTATATTTAATAAGACAGGAGCATTTTCTATTAAATTAATGCAGAAATGAGTTGGGAAACCAATAATTTATTCGTCTGCGATGTCGGCCCATGTCAAGATAAAAGTAAGAACCCCAATAACCCCATCAGAAACAAGGCCTCAAGTTCTTTCTTGCGTTTGTATCCAGGATTTTGGTTTGTACATACTTGACTACGCTGCGGATCCTTTCCTTCAGCAGGCATTTTAACAGACTTTATATGTTTATAACATGCAGATCTGTATCTCAGTCATCAAATTAAATTAAATTTAATTTGCCATTTCAGTACATAAATAGAAGAGCTAATATGACTAAAATTGTACCATGTTGCCGAGGTGTATATTAAATTAATGCAGAAATGAGTTGGGAAACCAATAATTTATTCGTCTGCCATGTCGGCCCATGTCAAGACAAAAGTAAGAACCCCAATAACCCTTGGCTCTTGGCTTTTCTTTGGCGAGTCTTGGCTTTTCTCAAAAATTTGCATTAAAATGTGTGTGTACAGCAAGTATCCACAATGTGGGTATCAAACGGAAGCTGACTTCAAGAAGAACTAGCGAAGTAGCGAGAATGGATTGCCGCGGCATTTTCCGTTTATAGATGGCTGTATCTCCCAAAAGAGGCACCTTTGCGACCCAGTATAGTCTGATTCGTGTAGTCCGTATCGAGAGCTCTCAATAGAGTACCATATTGACCATATTTAGAGTTGTTTAGTTTTTTGGTCATTTTTGGTAGATTTTGACCATTTTGACCCCTTTGAAGCTCCGTAACTCAAATTTCGTACATTTTGGCGGCTTGGCGCTATTACAACTTTTTATATACTCAATGACAGCTTTCGAATGACACCAACATGAGCCCGATCCGAGAACTTTCAATTTTGAGCCATTTTGGCCGTTTTTTGCCATTTTTTGACCAGTTTTCGCCTCATAACTCAAAATGAGTGCATTTTCAGGCCTTGACCCAATTACAACTTTTTCATTACTCGCCGAGAGCTTTCGAATGATACCAAAATTAGCTCATTTGGACAACCTTTTTATTTTACTCATTTTTACTCACGGGGCTGCTCCGGGAGCAACCTTGCTCCCCCGGGGCTCTCCGCGCTTCAGTCAACACTTCACCCCACCCCCAACCCCCACCTCAAATTTCAGCCCAATCGGTCAACCCTAGCAAAAGTTAGAGGGGGGGACAGGGGGTGGTAACGAGATGAATAATAATAATAATAATAATAACTAGCGAAGTTGCGAGAATGGGTTGCCGCTACATTTTCCCTTAGGTACACGGGTTTTTCAGAAGAATGCAACAGTTTTTTGGTCGTAACTTAGACGCATTTCCGCAAAATGCCGCAAGCAGAAAAGTTGTTCAGCTCGACGAGCTCTTTCATTTGAGTATCATATCGACCACTTTCAGAAACATTTTTCAAAATCCGGAATTTTCAGGGGCGACTATCTCGAAATCCGTAAATTTTCCGGAAATTTCAGTTTTCAGTTTTCAGTTTTGAAATCAGCGTAGTCGAATTACCCTATGACCAGCTTTTGAGCAAAATCGGAGACAAAAAATTTTTCCGCTCAAAATCCGGGTTTTCGTGAATTTCCGGATTTTCAGTTTTTCGGCCATAACTTTCGCTAGACACATTTCCTGAAAATGTCGCAAGAAGGAAAGTTGTTCAGCTCGACGAGCTCTTTCATTTGAGTACCGTATCGACCACTTTCGAAAAAATTTTACAAATCCGGAATTTTCCGGGTCCAATATCTCGAAATCCGTAAATTTTCCGGAAATTTCGATTTCAGTGTCGAAATCAGCGCCATCGAATTACCCTATGACCAACTTTTAAGCAAAATCGGAGACAAAAATTTTTTACGTTTCCCTTGGTCCCCCCTTGCCATTCTAAAAAATTCCGGGATTCGTCATTCACGGAATCCGGGAAATATCGGACTGCCCGCGCTTCAGTCAACACTTCACGGACCAATTTAACTTTATCCCCCCCCCCAGAACCCCAATTAAACTTTATCCCCCCCAGAATTAAAACCTG